>PVJA010004046.1:0-89573 GCA_004027025.1 Myocastor coypus | reverse complement strand
ATGTTACATCTTAAAGTTAGCAAGCTGAACAGCTTTGGTGAGCCAGCTGGTTGGGCCTATAGAAGAATATGTGCTAGAGGCTGGGGTGGTCCATGGCTGTTGTAGACTCAGTCTGCCTGCAGGTCCCTGGGCTCCCTTCCATGGAGGTTCCTGCCTGTAGGTCCCTGGTTGACATGGAGCCAGACTTGGAGAAACTGATCAAGTTGGAGGGAAGGCAGTGAAGGCTTTCTGCATTTAGGTCTTTCTTTGTTTATTCTTTGAGATTGGGTCTCACTATGCAGTTCAGGCTGGCCTTTCACTCACTTTGTAGTCCAGGCTGGTGTTGAGCATAATCCCAGGCTACCAAGTGCTGGGATTACAGACATTTGCCACCATGTCCAACTCTGGTCTACCTAATTAAGAAGAATGATCCTGTGCACTTGCTGTTTCCTTGGTGTGCCCAAATATAAAAGAATTGTGGCTTTCAAGCTCTTCTGTGATGGGGAGAGGGTATGGGTGCAGAGAATGCAGGAAGGGGCACCCCAGAACTGCCTGCACACAAGCTAATGGCAAAGGGAAAGTACACATGGAGTCTTTTCCATAAAGAAAAAGTGTGCATGGGGTCTGTGTCTCTGAAAGTACTGTGAAGTCACGATGCAACCCGAGGGTGATAGCTAGCAGGTAGGTAGAAGTAACAGGCAGTTACGATCTGGCCTAGGTGTTTCTCCCCTTCTGTTGTGGGGTGAGGCTGAGGTTTGGTAAGGCCTCTCCGCATTGGTCCCATGAAGTGGGGACGTTTGCAGCAACCATGGCTATCAGAGTGTGCTCAGTTACAAGCTTTGGGCAGAGCCTCTTCTGTGCCATTACCTCAGTGCCTGGCTGTATTCTCCCTAAAGGCACATGCAGCATTTTCTCAGGTTACCCAGCAGGAACAAAGAAGAGGATTGCATGGGAGGTGTCCAGAGGCTGCCTCGTAGGGATGGAGTGGTGGCCTGAGGCTACATCATGGGACCCTGGTGGTCCAGGAGGTCACAGGGAGGAGCTGCCCTCAGAGCTAACTGTTGGTGACAGCAGGAAGTTCTCATGTCCCTGCCTCTGAGGCCCCTGGGCTCAGAGAGCTTGGCCTCCATCTGCCATGGGTCACTCACTGCTTTCTTTCCTCTGTCACCCCAGCTGCAAGGGGTTATTTTCCCTCACTGTGCACTAAACTACACAAGGAAATGATGCTTTATGAAGGTATGTGCAGCTGTATGCCTTGTCCTGGTGTTTTCCTTGTTGCTGAGATACAGTACCTGGTACCCATGGCTTTAAGGAAGGGAGCTTTATTTTTACTTAACAGTCTATAGAGGTTTCAGTCCATAGTAGGCTGGTTCTGAGGCAGGAGGGTTTGACAGACAGGCTGGCTGAGGAGAAACAGTGCTTGTGGCATGGGGGTCAGGAAGCAGTGAGAGATGCAGGGGGTCGGGGAGGAGACCCTTAAAGGCCCGCCCCCAGCCATCTCTGTTCTACCTCCTGTCATCACAACCAGCTCCAGCTGTACTGGTGGACCAGTCTGCTGTGTCACACACCCATGATCCAGGCACCTTCCATCCCTACCTGTGAGCGTGTGAGGCTTTGGCTGGTGTCAGATAGAAACAGTAGCCCTCAGCTTCTGGCATCTTAAGACTGTTGTGTGGGTTTTAGGAGTTATTTTTGCTTCCAAAATGTAAACTTTAGTTTTAGTTGTAGAGGTTTCTGGAGGGGATTAATATGTTCAATTTTGTTAACTTTTCCCTGCCATGAGGAGAGACCATTTCACTAAACCCTGAAGTGCCCGTTGTGATCTAACAGGTCGTCCCTTGGTCTTTACCTTGGGGCAGAAGCCCAGCACAGATGCGCTTATAACAGTTATGGCATTCTAATGGTATGAGAAAGATTGATTCTCTTACTCCCTCACTCTGGGGCGATGTTGGCATGAGTACCTTCAGGAGAAAGGTGTCCCAAGGAGGCCTGGGCCATGAGGGTGTGATGTCCCTGCCAGGAGTCAGTTGCTGTCCTGCAACCCCAGTGCTGCACCTGTGGTGGCAGTGGAGGAGGGCGGGGGCAGAGAGAGTGCCTAGCACACCTCCTGTGCAAAAGGCAGTACGGAGGTGGCAGAGGTGTCCCCTGGTGATGGCAGGGCTGTCAGGCCTCTGCAGCAGCAGGACCAAAGGGCCCTGCAGGCCTTACTGTCTTCCTGATCCCTGCCTGGCAATGTTGAGAAAAGCTTTTAGGAAGTCCAGAGTCACAGAAACACTTCTGAGCTTTGAGAAGGATACTGTGAGCGGGCCATAGGGTCATGATGAGAACTGCTTTCACTGCCTTTAGTTGCTGGAGGTGCCTTGCTTTTGTGCTTGGCATTCTGGGAGGTGTGACATTGTGGCCACAGGAGCCCCTGTGCCCAGAGCTGCTAATGCAGGGCCTCGATGCCTCGACACTGATGCCTGGCTGGCCTCATTGCCTCTGCGTCCGGCCTTTGTTCTAACCATGTGTGTCCTTTCTCTTGCCCGTTGCCCAGCGAGGAGCTCGGGGAGTTCATGGAGACGAAGGGTGCCAGCAGCCCTGGGATCCTCGTGCTGACCACCGGCCTGAGCAAGCCATTCATGCGCCTGGACAAGTACCCCACATTGCTCAAGGAGCTGGAGAGACACATGGAGGTGCTATTTCCTGAGGGGCCTGGTGCACATGCTGCTGGAGAAACGGTTGCTAGGGACATCACATTTTACCCAGAGTAGTGATGGGTGGATTTTCAAAATAATTTTATTACCTGTAAAGTTTCTCTCCTCCTCCTCCTCCTCCTCCTCCTCCTCCCCCTCCTCCTCCTTGCCTACTAGTCTCAGTCTCTTTCCCCACTGGGGTTGAAAGGGTTCCAGAATTTGAAAATGTAGACTGATTTTCAGATAGTGTCAGGAGCTTGTAGCACAAATAGTAAGTGCGTGCATTACGAAGTACTTCAGTGGAGGGTCACTAGGGAAGGGAGTGTCTGCTGTCACCTTGGATACCCTACGAGGGTGGGGAGCTGGCTGCCCTCCTAGCTGGCTGGGCAAGTCTGCTCTGACAGCACCATCTTGCAGCTCTGCTGCTCTGGACCTGAGTTGGGGCACAGGGGTGGGGAGCTGTTGTTGCAGAGCAGGTGTCATTGCTGTCCCCTGTCCCATCCCATGCATCCCTTACAGAAGAGGTGGAGCCAGGCAGGGGGCATAGGGTGATGAGTGGGGTGCAGGGATGGTACAAGCTACCTGTGGAGAGCACCTTTGCAAGGAAAACTCAGATTTCGAAAGCTAATTGTGTTTCTTTCTCCAAAGGATTATCATCCAGATAGACAAGATATTCAGAAATCTATGGCTGCTTTCAAAACCCTCTCAGTAAGTGGTTAAGTGTGTTATGTCTTCCCTCACAGTATTGTGGCAAATGGATGCAGAGTCATCAGCCAGGAGTTAGGTGATAAATAATTACTTTGTGAATCAAATTGAATGTTTATTCAGATGAAATACACATAAACACATGGCAGGGCTTCATGGCTGTGGATTCTCTTATTTTAGTAGCCTGGACACACCAGGACGACGTGATGATTGTTTTAGTGGAAAGGCAGTGTGCACGGTGCTGCAGTTGTGTGCATGACATGCTTCTTCCCTCCGAGGCCTCCACCCTTGGGCATAGTGCTGCAAAGGGCACAGTGCAGGCCTCTCTCCCAGTGCTGCATTGTCCAACTGCTGTGCCTTTCTCCCAGCCCCTGAACTGGCTCCCCTTTCTCCTCTTCTCAATATTTTCCTGGGGGCAGACACTATTTAAGCCAGATGTTTTTCTTCCTCAAAGTGGCAAAATCTGTGACATTTTTCTAAAATAATATTTGTACATCTTTTCTTGATGCCATACATGTAAACGGACTTGTAATCCACACAGCCATTCAGTGCAGTATCCATCTCAGGAGTTAGTGTGTGAAGCACTAACTTTTAAGCAGTAGCACTGTGGTCAGAGTGTGAGGTCCTGGGAGCTCCAGTCTCTTTGAAGGAAGTGTTCTGTTTCCCTCAGGTCCAGTGCCAAGAAATCCGGAAAAGGAAAGAGCTTGAGTTGCAGATCCTGACGGAATCCATCCGGAGCTGGGAGGGAGACGACATCAAGACACTGGGCAACGTTGTTTACATGTCTCAGGTCATGATTCAGTGTGCAGGGAATGAGGTATGCAGCCGTGTGCACCACTGCACTGTCTGGGGATTAGGACTCCAGTGGTGTCTGGGGACCATAGTGTTTGGGAGCCCTGGTTTCCTCTGTCTTGGGTGTGAGCCATTCTTCATTCTTGTCAAGCAGAGAGACTTCAAGCTCAGCAAGGCATGGAGAGCTGAGTATGCACCAGTGTGAGTCTGTGTGCTCAGTTGGGCCCAGGGTGACAAGAGCCTCAGAGCTGGAAGACAGGCCCAGGATGGGAAGAGCCTGGGGTGTGCAGACACTTGCTTACCTGTTTTTCCCATAGGGTTGACTCAGCATGGTTACTTTTCTCTCATGGCCAAGACAAAATGCCTGACAGCCAATGTTAAGGGAGGAAAGGGATAGTGTAGCTCACCATGTGTGTAGAGGTTTCAGGTCGTAGTTGGCTGGCTCTCAGGCAGGGCAGCCTGGCAGAGGGGCATCACAGAGGAGAAAGAGTTAATGGCTGGCAGAAGGCCACAAAGCAGCAGCAAGGAGTGAGTGACAAGCAGCGAGAACGGCACCCCTCTTTCTGTCTCTTACATTCTGTCTAGGCTACCCACCTTTAGGTCAGTCAGGTAACACCGACATCCTGGGTGGGGGACCCTGAATCCCAGCATCAAACCCTATAGATCGAGCCTCTTCTGAACAATTCTACCTCTGTCTGCATGAGGCTTACAGGGACATATAGACCCTAGCCAGGAGAGACCCTTACTTTCCCTACGAACTCATACTAACTAGTATTTACTAAAAGGAGTCCCAGGCTTCCCTTGCCTCTTGGGGAAGCCGCTTCATGCCAGCAGTCATTGGCATGTATTCATTGTGTGTTTGAGCCACTGAGCAGGCATGTCTTTCTAGGTTTGATTTTTACCTTTATAAAAAGTATTCAGCAAGGAGGAAACTGAATTTATGCTCGCAGTATGTATTTCTGCCTACCCTTAAAATTTCAGAACTTAACCTCACCCTCTACGGATGTAGCTGTCACGGTTGGAATACCGCAAGAACTCATGGCTTTGCTCTGCTTACCACACTACATTTTACAAGCACCCATATTGCTCCAGCATTGTTTCTTTTTTCTTTTTTTTTTTTTAAAGGTTTTTTTTTTTTTTTCCAAAGGGCCTTTTTTTTTTTTTTTTTTTTTTTTTTTTTTTTTTTTTTTTTATTTTTTTTTTTTTTTTTTTCAAAGGGTTTTTTTTTTTTTTTTTTTTTGGTCTTTTTACTATTTTGTTTTTTGGTACCGGGAATCGAACTCTGGGCCTTGCGCTTGCTAGGCAGGTGCTGCGCCACTGAGCTACATCCCCGGCCTCAGCATTGTTTCTTAATCATGTGATTTTATACTTCAAGCCAATGTGTGGAAGATTTGTTGTGTTCTTGGGTTCTGTGGACCCTGTCAGCATCGGTAGATCACCACCGTGCCTGAGTCCCCGTGACAGTGCTGGAAGGTGTTCTCCCCTGCCCCTGCTAGCCCTCCCTCAGTGCTGTGGCCAGTGCCACAGGTCTCCAAGAGCAGAACTTCCCAGGCTGTTCCCAGCGGCTTCTTTGAAGTGGAGCTCTTTCCTTCCCGGTGCTCTGAACTGGTGCTGGGTGGGGTTCTGAGGAGGTGCCAGGTCTCTTTGTAGTGTCTGTCCAGCACTTCAGGCAGTGGATTACGCATCAGCCTGTGAACAGGAGCAGCTAACATTGCCCTTTCTGTGCCAGCTTTTAGGTTCTTGGGTATTTTTCTGTCTTGGGTATGGTCTCTTCAGTTTTGTTACTTTATTGAAATGATTTCTAGTGCATAGTGTTGCTTTATAAGGAGACCTTCATGGGGCCTGGGATATAGCTCAGTGTCATAGCACCTGCCTGGTAAAGGGCAAGGTCCTGAGTTTGATTTCTGGTGTCAAAAAAAGTCCTTCATGTCAGCCAGAAGTTTATGGGATGGCTGAGAACAGTGTTTCATTGGCGTGTAGAGGGGTCAGGGAAGTGCAGGAATATACACAGGCCAGGGGCTGTGTCAGCCTTTCTCCACCTTCCTGCAAGGCAAAGAGTTGCTTGTTTCTCCTGTCCTACTAAAGTGTTCTGAGTTCCTATTCTTTTTCTTTTCTTGTTCTTTTTGTTTGCTGTGACTGTGGGAAAAAAAAAAAAATAAAAAAATTTAGGTTCCTTAACTAGTGGCAGAGACAGATTTCTTCCTCAGTTAGCATTCAGAAGTGTGACACAGATGTCTGTGAGCTTGGGCTCTTCTGATCATCTGGTTTACTGTGCAGTAGTGCCTGTGCTCATGAGCTTCACTCTCTGTGATTCCAGTCACAGCCCAGATTAGCCCTGTACTGAGTTCAGTTCAGTGCTGGGCTTTATGTTGATCATGTGAGGGAGTCTGATTGGTTCTCTTCCAATTTGACTTCTGACCACAATCATGGAAAGAATTAAGTTTGTGAATAGTGGTGGTGCTGTGTTTCTCATTTTATTTGGAAGAATTTAACGATCTGTAGTCTTTACCTTTTGCCCAAGTTTTCTCACACGTTAAGATTTTTCTTTTTGGGGGCCTGGTGGGATGGCTCAGTGGTCTAAAGCACCTGCTTGGGAAAGTTCGGGCGGCTTCAGGGACCGCGGTTCAATCCCCAGCACCACATGCTGCGCCAGCCCTGCCCCTGGGGTGGGCTGAGCTGGCCATAAAAATGAGTGAATAAACAAACAAAGGTTCTGAAACAAAAAAATTTTTCTTTTTGTATTTTAGGAAAATGTCTACAGGGTGTTCAGGGTCTCATTACTAGATCAGACTTGTAGTGATCCGCCTGTTTACAGCTTTCCAAGAGCTTGCTAGACTCCACTGCTATCTCAGTGTGCCCTGGGGGCGGGGCTAACATGGTGGGCCCAGGGATTGGGACAATCCCCCTTCCCACCCCCACAGTCTGTCCCTGTACCTGCCTGCATGTGCTTTAATCCGTCACATGTTAAGACTTAGGTCCTTGTTACTGTTTAGTTCGGCCAATACAATTTGGTAGAAACCTATGGAGAAGAAATAGAGTAAATATTGGATAAGGTTTTATAGGGCCTAATATAAAATAAATATTGTGATCATTTTTGTAAATAGATGTGTTTAAAATTGGTTTTTGTTTAATATTAGGAAAAAAATGAAAGATACCTTCTGCTCTTCCCCAATCTCCTGTTAATGCTATCTGCCAGTCCTAGAATGAGCGGCTTCATTTACCAGGTGAGACATTGGCATTCCTGTTTGTTGCTCTTGGGAGATTTGAGACTCCTTTTCAGGCTGGGTTGAGCTTTGACCTTAGACACCCTGTGCCATGGTGTGTGTGTCCATGTTTGTGTGACCTTGTGACTACACACATGTCCCAGCATTCTTTCTCAGCCTTAGAGGAGGAGGAAGTGGCAGGTGGAGTACCTATGAGTCCATGGACTGTGGCATGGCCTCTGTGGCCTCTGTGGTGGTGTGACCTCTGTGGCCCCTGTGATGGTATTGCCACCTGCAGAGCACCTTGTTCCTCTGTGGTTTTGCTTTCTGTCCTGTGGAATGGGGCTGCCCAGGAGCTGTGGGTCAGTGGGAGGGCAGGCTGAGCTGGGAGCCACGTGGTGTCCCCAGACACATGGCATGGCTTTCATGATCAGATGGCCTGTGATCTTCTACTTCCCTGGAGAAGATTTGAGAGCCGACATGCAGGGTACTGGGGCTGTGTTTTGCTCCCCTGAGTGATATTGGTGGAATCCAGATGCTACTTGCTGCTGTCTCTCTGAGAGTTGTTCTTGGCAAGGCCCCTCCTAGGTCTGTGTGACACTGCAGCAGCTGTGTTTGCCTGTCCCTTGCTGGATACTGGCGAGTTTCAGGGACTCCTGGGTTGGAACCCACCGCTCCTGTTCCTCTGGGTGTTGCTGCTTTGCTGCACGTTTTCTGTGTTGACCCAGCAGGGACTAGTGACTCTGCAGTTGAGGTAGCTGGGGCTTTAGCCCTTCTGGGGAGGCTGGACCTGCTCTTGGGAAGGGCTTGTTGCCACATAGCTATGCGAAGTGGTGAAGAAGTGTGAACACCCAGGAAGGACCACAGCACCTTCACGATGCCTTGAGCTTCCCTGGCTGGGCCCCTGGTGAACCCCAGATCTGGCCTGTTGCTCTCACTTTTTGTGTTCAGTTGCACACCCCAGGGCCCATTCCAGTGACAGCTGAAGGTGGGTTCTGCTCCAGCCTCAGGAAGAGGCTACCTGGGTTAGGGGTCCCTGGGGGGCAGTCCCTAGGGGCTGGCACTCACTGAGGAGCCCTCTTCTGTTGGCTGCCTCTGTCCCTAGGTTCAGTGAGGCCTGGTCACCAGCATGCATTTCCACACCTGGATGAGTGGATGTCAGCCTGGAAGCAGAAGCACAATGCACGCTTGGTTATGTAGTTCCCAGCTTAATTTTGATATAGCCACTCTGGGCTGTGAAGATACTTGTGTACACCAGTAGTCTGGGACAGCACATAGTCTAGCACTTTTCAGATAGATGGGCCACAGGAGCATCAGCAGCATATTGTCCTGCTCTCTGTGCTTGGGAACAATATCCCAGCCATGTGCTGTGTTGTTTCGCTTAGATACTGCTTGGAGGAGAAGGAGGACTGGGCTGCTGTGGCCTCTGCCCTGTTAGTATCAGGAGCACCTTGCCATTTGTCCCTGGAGGCAGGTCCCTTGTATTTGTTTGGAAGCACTGTTTTGGGGTGTTGATAGACACCTGCACCTTGGTGGGGAGTCGTTCTGAGGCAGCTTAACCTGGAACACCCACAGCACTTTATTGGCCCCCAGGTGTCTGGCTCCATGTGGACTGGGTTGCGTGCCTGTCCCTGTGTGGTGGTTCTGGCTGCTGTGTACCTCCGTGAGCGTCTGCACTGGCCCTGCCTGCTCTCCTGTGCATTCCTTCCTGAGCCCAGAGGTGTTTACTTCAGCTCTTATAGTGCTGCTGTTATAGTGCCCCCTGTTCTGCTTCAGTATCCACTGGGGTGGACACCCATGTGCTTTCTTTGTGTCCTCTGAAGCAGCAGCTGCATGTTCTAGCCTTGTTGTGATGGTGACAGCTCAGGGTCAGTGTTAAGCAGAGCCTAGCAGATGTGTTGTTTGTTTTGGTCTCGGCCTGTTCTCCAGTTGTTTCTGGGTCGTCGTGCTGTGTCTCCTCTGAGGTAGGCCCTGTAGGGAGCACGCCTGAGGAGCCCCAGAGAGTGCCCAGCTCACACGGTTCCTCTGCTGTTCTGAAGTCACTTACTTATTCTTTAATGTCAGTTCCTGTACTGGAAAAGCACTAACTGTGTTTTTCTGTGGGGATCTCTTCTAGGGGAAGCTTCCAACAACAGGAATGACAATCACAAAGCTTGAGGACAGTGAAAATCATAGAAATGCATTTGAAATATCAGGTGATAGACACAAGCTGTGTGGGTGCCGTGTGTCCGAGTGTCCGCTGGCCCTGGGGCAGGGTCTCGGGGTGTCTGGGGATGCTGCTCAGTGTCACCCAGTCTGTGCTGGGGTGGTTTGCTCAGTGCCTGGTGCCAGTGCCCGAGCCTGGGCCTCCTCTCTCCTCACCTCCTGCAGGAAGCATGATCGAGCGGATACTTGTGTCGTGCAGCAATCAGCAGGACCTGCATGAGTGGGTGGATCACCTGCAAAGGCAGACAAAGGTCACGTCCTCGAGCAATCCCACCATCAAGCCCCACTCTGTGCCATCTCACACCGTAAGGGCTCTTGGGATGGTGGGCGTGGGGGCCAGGCCTACGCTTCCCCCAGCCCAGTGGCCTGATGCCCATGGGGTGGAGGGTCTCTGCTTGTAGTGGCTCTGAGAGGAAGTAGGGACTTCTCACCTGTCCCTGTGTAATTTGGAACTGTATTTTAGGGTTTATTCTTTTTAAAAAAAATCTAAAGGATAATGGAGATGAAAAGGACTAGCACTCAATAAATATGAAGACACTAAATTTTTTTGACTCATTGTTTAAAGAAATTATTATTATTATAATTTTTTTGGTATCAAGGATCAAACTCAGGACCTTACACTTGCAAGGTAGGCACTTAATGCTGCTCAGCTATCTCCCTGGCTCCCAGAAATCATTTTTCTTAGGAAGAATTCAGCAGCCTGTAGGTTTTTAGAGACCCCACTTCACAGCAGAGCAGCATCACTGCTGCAGGGCTGGACTGCGCTTGCTGGTCCCTGGAGTACCTGGGAGAGGAGCATGTGGTACTCGGGCACAGAGTCTATAGGTGTCATACTCGCAGGGTGCAGGTCCTTCCTGGCCCTCATGCCTCTCCTCACTGGCTTTCATGCACAGGTCATGGTGCTTAGACCTAGGTCTGCCTGGGGCAGTGTAAGGCCGGGCAGGGCAGGTTGCTTTCCTTGCCTGACCTGTACCCTGTTCCCCTGTGTGTCACAGTCCAGCCCCTTCAATAGGGCACTGTAGGGCGAGAGTGCACTGCTTCTCCTGTGCCAGCGTCTGGAAGCTATGCTCACAGCTTCCTGGGGCCCACGCTATGCAGTTCTATGGTACTGTCCATGTAGGAAGAAGCATCCTTCAAGTGATATTTCCCAGCAAGGATAACCAAACAGGCCCAGCTAGATCTGAATGATCAGGTGCTAGGAGGGGTGCTATACCTTGCTGTAGCCCTAGAGGTTAGTTAGAAGTGACTGTGGTGCAGTGGTATATAGTATGTGATTCTGCAGCCACTGCTGTATCCAGCACTGTCACGGTTGGTACCCCCTGTCCTCTGCTCTCTTCCATTTCTTCTCTCTTCCCCTCCCCTTGTCCCTCTTCCTCTCCCCTTCTTTTCCCTCTTTTCCCCTCCCCTCCCCTATTGTGGCTACTGTGATGCTGACCCTTGCAGCTCTAGTCCCATTTTTGGCCAAATCCTGTACTCACCTCCTGCCTGGGGTGCCTTCTCTGTTTATTTACTTTTTTTATTTTTTGTATTTTAGGGACAGGTCTAGAAGGGTGTTCAGGGTCTCAATACTAGATCGGACTCATAGTGATCTACCTGTTCACAGCCTCCCAAGAGCTGGGATTACAGGCTGAGGAGCTACCTTCGCATTGTGGGTGGTTGCCTAGAGGTCATGGGTTCTGAGTGTTACTTGATGTGTTTTACGTTGAATTTCACTGTTGGGCTCATGAGATATTGTAGGTTTTGGGGGAATTTATTGTATTAAATAGTCATACCCATGATAAGTTAGGTGTTTGAGTTACTGTGGTCATGAGAATGCCTTGTTTCCTTGGTTTACCCCAGAGGGGCTGCATGGCACATGGCCTTGGCTCCAAGGCAGCTCCTGCAGCTGGACTTGGCCCTTTGTGCCATGTGTCCAATGGTAGGGTGTGCTCCACCCTCCCCTGCTCCCATGACCCAGCACTGGGCACATTGTGGAACTCATCCCCACTGCCTGCCCAGGTGTGTGTGATGCTCTGTGGTGACCTTCTCCCAGTGCTGCTCCAGCCCAGGTAGCCCCCTGGTGAGGTTGGGCCTGTGGGTGCAGAGCCATCTTCCATGCAGGAGGTGGGGAGCCTCTGCCCAGGGTGACCTGACTGTGGGTCTGGGCCTCCTTTGGTGGTGAGTGGATACGTGGGACTCACCACCGGGCTCAGGCTGTGCCTGCTCTCCTCTGCCTGCAGCTCCCCTCGCACCCCATCATGCCATCCAGCAAGCATGCAGACAGCAAGCCTGTGGCGCTGATGCCCACCTACCACACGCTGCCCCACCCCTCCCACCATGGGACCCCACATACCACCATCAGCTGGGGCCCTCTGGAGCCCCCGAAGACCCCCAAGCCCTGGAGTCTCAGCTGCCTACGGCCTGCGCCTCCCCTGCGGCCCTCAGCTGCACTCTGCTACAAGGAGGTGAGGCCTCAGCTGCGCCGCTGGCACAAGACCTCAAGCTACCTTGGGTTCTGGTGTGCAGCTCGGTCCTCCTGGGTGCCCCTGCTCCATCTGACCTTGGGGTTCAGAGGGAGAACTCCGTCTTTGTGTGTGACCAGAAACATGCAGGGTGGCAGCTCAACCTGGAGCACGAGTGATGATGTACACTGAAGTTGCTTGTGAGAGGAGTGCGTGTGGGAGTGGCCTTGGTCCAGGTGTGAGGTTGTTGTAAGGGTGCCATTTGTGGGAATGCTGGGAGTGGGGTGCAGTGACTCTGGAGAAACCCTGGGAGCTGTCAGTCCCTGTGCCTACTGCTTCTTATCCAGTTGATTTTTCTCCAGGAGTTTGAGTAATGCAGGTAGGTCAGAGTGCTTATCTTAGTGGCTGCTGCAGGGTACCTGTGTCACTGTGTCCCTGGGTCTGAAGACAAAGGGCACTGTGGGTAAAATCTCCAGGCAAGGAAATGAGAAAGGCGAGGGTCCTGGAGGACCTTGTCCCTCAGGAGAGCTTCCATTGCCATCTGTGTCTCTGCATGGTGGAGGAGACAGTGCTGTACACCCTGCTTGCCAGGTGCCTTCATGCTGGGCAGGCAGTATGGGGTCCTCTTGTGTACCACCTTTGCCCCGAAACCTACATCATGCACTCTGCCTCTCTGCTGCAGCTGATCTGGGGCCTTGCTCAGGCCTGTTAGTCATGTGTTAAGAGATGTCATGAGAAGATCCACTTTGTCCCTTCTGCCTGTGTGTCTGCTCTGTGCATACTCCCCTCTGCCCACATCTGAAGAGCTCTTTGAGTATGCCCTGCAGGTACCTGGCCTCAGGAAACTTCCCCTGTGAACCAGGGTGCTGGCAGCCTCCCTGTTACTCCATGCTCCTAGGAGCCCATTCTGTCTACTTTTGGTCTCCTGTTCTACTCCTTAGCTGAGCCAGCAAGACTGAGGAAACCTGGGTTACTCAAGAGTTCCCACCAGCATCAGGCACACGGTGGCTGGCACCAGAGGGCCCTGTGAAGTGTGTGTGGCCTTGTGGCAGCCTCTGCTCACTGTAGCTCTGCCCTCAGCAGCCCACCTCTTGTGTACAGCAGAGGAGCCTGCTTTTGGCCTCTGTGGCATGTCCTGTCTTCCATGTCCCCAGGATCTCAGTAAGAGCCCCAAGACCATGAAGAAGCTGCTCCCGAAGCGCAAACCTGAGCGGAAGCCCTCAGATGAGGAGTTTGCCTTGCGAAAGAGTGAGTGCGGGGGTGCCCAGCCCATGTTGGCTTCTGGGAGGCCCTGCCTGGCCTTGTCCAGGCAGAGCAGGAGCCAAGGCCCTGCTGTGGACTGGGCCATCTGATGCTCATCTGTCCCCCTTGCCCACTGAATGTCAGCACACTTTCCTCCAGTGCCGGTTTCCTGCATGCCTGGCAGCCTTTGCATCTGTGCAGATCAGGCTACAGTTGGCTGAGTCTGCCCCAAGACTTGGTGAGCTCTGACAGGCACTGGGGAGCCAGCGCTGCCTCCCACACTATGGAATCCCCATGGACAGTTTCAAGAGCAGGTGCTTGGGCACCTTTTCTGGATGCATGGCCCTGTGTGGAGCAAAGGTTCTGCAGAATCCTCAGTATCTCCCTATGCCCTGAGCCTGCTGGGAAGGGGCAGTGAGCACACAGCCAGCGCCCAGCCTCGCTCTGTGAAAGCATCCAGTGGAGGTGCTGGCACCCTTGGGTCGTTCCTGGGTCCTGCTGCCCTGGGTCGCCCCGCACCTTCCTCCATCCCGTTGGGAGCCTTCAGGGCTGTGATTTCAAGAGGTGGGAGGAAAAGTGGCTTGTGCATAGCTAACACTGGGAGGGCTCTAGGGAGCACAGAGCCCTGTTGGGCAGCACACACTTTGCCTGCCTCTGGGTCACCCTGTGGCTTAGTCTCACTTGGCACTGAGACAAAATATCCAACCCTGGAAGTTCCAAGAGGAGATGTGACATGTGTGTCTCAACAGGCACGGCTGCTTTGGAGGAGGATGCGCAGATCCTGAAGGTCATCGAAGCTTACTGCACAAGCGCCAAGACACGGCAGACGCTGAACTCAAGTAAGTTGCGGGTGTCCTGGTCGTGCTGCTCCCAGGGAGCAAGAGCCGCAGAGGGCAGTGCAGTGGGCAGCAGAGATGGGAGCAACTCGGAGAGAGGCAGGCTATGCAGCGTCCTCTGGGCCACTGCACTGGGCCTGGTGAGTTGCACTGGGCTTCCGGGCTGGTGTTTCTGCCTTTGGGATTAGCATTGTCACCGTCAGCAGAGCCTGGAATGAGGCCTCTAGTGTGTAATTGGTTTTTTTTTCCTTACTTGAGAGTAAGCACTGATTAATTTGTTTCATAGGTTTCAGTACACAGAATTCATCTGTGTCTCCTGTGTAGTTTATTTTAAAAAAACACTTAACAGAAAGTAAGTTTCACAATAGGCTACTAGAAACAGTAATCACATTGTGCATCACATATTCACAATAGTTGTTCAGAGTACAAAAGGCAGGCCTGAAACCCTGTGCAGAACATTACTGATCATGTGTGGTTTCTTATGTAAAACATCTCCATTTGTGGTGAGGACAAGAAGGTGACTTTAAAATCTCCCTGCAGATGACAGGGTGTGCAGCTGGCAGGGTTTTCCCCTCAGGTGCTGGTTTTCTAGCTTTTTTATTTTCCTCTGTTTCTTTTTGTATGTGTGAGATGCTGGGATTGATGCTGGAGCCTTACCTGTTATTTCAAGCATGCCAGCGCTGCACTGTGTCCCCAGCCATCTTAAAACTTTTATTGTGAGACAGAATCTCACTAGATTGCTCAGGCTGGGCTTGGACTTACGATCCTCTCGCCTCAGCCTCCCAAATGCTGAGGTGACAGTTGCCAGTGGCTGTGCCTGGCTTATTTTCTTTTGATAACTGGGTAACTTATGCTCTACTTAGGCATACAAAGCAGTTCCAGTTGATGCTTCACTCTTGCCTGCCTGGCCAAGTGGCCCATCCCCTCTGTTTCCTCATCTGCAGGGTAGCATGCCCTGTGGACTAGATGCTGCCCTAAACTAAGGTGGGAAGCACAGGGCAGGAGCACCTAGGCCTTTCCCAAGGCCCCATACTGTGAGCATGCATGTGAATGGGAGCCTCGCTGCTGCATCACTGCCCACTCTGCCATGTGTCCTGCCCCAGGCATGGTGGCTCTGCTGAGCCATCATAGCCTTTCCTGTTACTGTGGGAGAGCCCAGGTGCCATGGCGGCCCATGAGGCTTGTGGGCATGGCAGGTATGCAGGTCGGGCTCTTTCCAGGGCTCATATCCTAGTCACAGTTTCTGGGAAGGAAAGGCTATGTGAGCGCAGGCCTGTGAAGGCCGCCTGCATCTAGGTTGCCCCCTGTCCTGGAGCTGTGCCTGCAGAGCTTTCCAGTCATCCAGCGCACACATCAACCCTCCTGTGACCACGGCCTTAGGGATGTGCTGATTCTGCTCAGTGTAGCCAGGGCAGGCTCAGTGTAGCCAGGGCAGGAGGCGCACGCCCTGGATGCCCAGGAAGTGGGTTTATAGCCGAGCAGCTGCTCTCAGGTTTTAGAGGGATCATGGGTGGTGCCAAGAACGTGTTGCAGGGCAAGTGTCTTTAGTCTGACTTCTGATAGGTTGAGGGGACAGAAGCTACTCAGTCTTGGGCTCCCAGGGACTACCCAGAGCCAGCCAGCTGCCAGCACACTTCTGCTGTCCTGCTTCCTGCCCGTTGCCTCCATCGCCTGCCCACTTTGGAGCACAGTGGCATGGGCAGCTAAGCCATCTCTTGATGGCCAGCAGATTGGCTGGTGGTTGGCGGAATGAGCAGAACCTGCTCCTGCTTCCCTGCCGAGGTGGAGCACAGGTGAGCAGGGTGAGCAGGTAGCAGAAGATGGGGACGCACGGAGTCTTGTCTGCCCTCCGAAGGACCCACACAGGGTAGATGGGTGAGGTAAGTTAGACCTGGCTGGTGCTGCCGGGTCTTGGCAAAGAAGGAACCGAAGAGATCAGTAAGAAGCCTTCAGAATTATTTTTCATTTAATGTATGTTGTGTACCTAATAGTGAATAGTTTTTATTAGCCACGTAAATTATATCTTTTGCAAATAATGGCCTAGAGGTCATTGGTTAACAGAATTGGCTAATTGCAAGTGGTTGTAGAGCCATAGTTTGGATATGGGTGTAACTTGTAGGTTTTTTGGGGAGGGCTTTGTAGAGCTATTTTTAAAAAGTAGCAGTTTGGAAACAGCATGATGACCAAGTCTATTGAAATAACGATTAATTTGGGTTTGTTGTGAGGGTTGTGCTGATAAATTGGTTATTAAAACCCAGCCATAAATAGTGAGAAACGAACATTATTGCCACTTTTTAACAATATTTTCTCTTTCCTTTCTCTTCCCATCACCTTTTGCTTTTGTTTCATGTTTTGGTTGTGGCTCTTCCTGTCTGTCCCCTCCCCCCCCTCTGCTGTTGCACCTGTCACTCCATCCGTCTTAGCATGGCAAGGCACTGACCTGATGCATAATCACGTCTTGGCCGATGACGACCAATCAAGTCTAGACTCCTTGGGTCGTCGCAGTAGCCTTTCTCGCTTGGAGCCCTCAGACCCCTCGGAAGACCCTGAGTATGACAGTATATGGACAGCCCATAGTTACAGGATGGGCTCAGCATCTCGTAAGAGCTGTTGCTCGTATATCTCTCACCAGAACTAATGCACTCTGAGCTTTTCTTAACAATGCTTGTTGTATCGCAGCCTGCTTTTCTTAGATGTTTTCTTGCTGTTCCTTGTCTCCTTTATGTGATGTTTTACCGACCTTGGAGAGTGTTCCTGGGATGATCCTGTAACTGGAAGAGGCCTGGCCGCCAACTGTCAGGGTGGTGGGTTCTCACGAGCCGGTACAGGGCCAGCCAGCGGGGAGTTGTTTCATAAAAGCTCCACGCGGTCTTATTTTTTATTTTCAGCGCAGCAGCTGTCTTGCTTTCTTTTGGATACAGCTATATGGACACTTTTATATTTACCCCAGACCGCACAGGCTTATGATCTAAGTGCCAGCAACACGGCAGTCACTCTGCCCTTGTCCGTGGGGACCCACACTGTAAAGTCTAACATGAATTGGCCACAGTCATGCAGAGGTGATGAGAGCAATTTCTGCCACAGGTGCCGTGTACCCAGCCCCTGGCCCAGGCCTGGGAAGATGCCCAGAAGGGAGGGTCTTTGTGCCAGCTCTGCCCTGTTGTGGTCTGTGTGGGGCTTGGAGTCCACGGTCCTGATGCAGACCTCCTCTCATCACCGCATCATCCTGCCCTGCCTGCATGGGCGCCCAGGGTGTGGTGTGAGCCACCACCCTAGAAGTGTAGACCACCCTTGGTTCTGGAAGGCACTGGGCCTGGCTGCCCCTGACACCTGCATGCGTGCAGGCATAGCTGTGAGCTCTGTTACTTCAGTGCTGCAGCACAACTGCTTACAGCAGTCCCATGGAGCAGGCTGGCAGCCTTGCCTATCAGAAACCTGGCGCTATCATAAGGAGTGTGCGCAGGCCTCACTTGGACTAAACCCTGCTTCATTCAGAAAGCACTGATGGGACATCCCATTCTGTAGTGCCCCCAAACTCCAACCTGGCCGTCGCTGAAAGGGCAGAGCACACTTCTGCCAGTGTTAAGTAGAGCCTTGCAGTTGTGTTTTGTGTGTTCATTGAAACCAACTTCGGAGCAGGATGGCACCGTAAGTTGGGAGTAACATGTTTCCTTTCTCTAGGGCAGCTGGATCCTGGTGGCCTGACCCCTCCCACGCCTTGTGCTCAGTGTGACCTCATGTGTGCAGAGCACACCCTGACACCATGCCACCTCTCCCACACACCGGCTAGGGGCATGCTGGGGCTCCAGGCGGGGGCACACTCAGCACGTGGGGTGCTGCACCTGCATGACGGGTGAGGGCATCAACGGCACTCCATCGGCACCTGCCTGTCCTGGATGGCTACTGACTGCACGTGCTGCCCAGGACTTGCGTGTTTATATCAGTTAGGTTGAGGAAGGGAGCTGGGGTGGTCTTTTCAAATCAGCACCTGGGCTGTGTTACCCATGGTGACTGGTGTGATACCGAGCCAGATGGCAAAGGAAGTGTTTAGAAAAGGACTCCAGGGTTTCATGCTTACATCATGCCATGGGTGGGATCGTAACTGGTGTCATAGAGGCACACAGCATTGGGCTGTCCTGGCAACTGGCCGTGATGCCTTGGCAGCGACCTGCCTCTGCGCTGCCCCAGAGCAGTGTGGCCCCTGCACTGTGGCTTGCACAGCAACTAGTGTCATTCGGTGTGTTACGCCGCACCAGTATTTGATGCACCAAAGTTTTGACGGTTTACCATTGTTTCCTTTGTACCTGTCAGACCTATCTTGACAACTTCTGTTGCTGCAAGGTAACTAGAGCAAGGCCCTGACTTTGCGTTTGTTTCAGTGTCTGACACCATTTTGTGACATAGTTAGAGGTACTAATGCCCCAGGCCCAGGAGATAGTGCTTTTGTGGCAGACATGTATGCACAGGGCCAGCGCTTCCGCAGAGCTCGTGTCACACCGATGCTGTGTGGTGGCTCTGGTTGGGCAGCGCAGCCCTGTGTCACTAGTGTTAGCATGAGAATGCAGGCTCCCCTGGGAATGGGGGTCTGAGCCATTGGCAGCCTCTGCAGAGACCACAGTGTTGCGTGGAGCTCACACTCACCAGAAACACTTCCTATGCTTTCTTGATTGTGTGTTTTGCATCAAGTGGCCAAAACACAGCAGTGTGTACATAGTGGAATAAGATCTTGAAAAAGTCTCTATATTGTGCTCTTTACCTGTGAACGGAAAAGCCATTTTAGCACGGACACCATTGCAAAGCTCACCTGGATGTATATCTGAATGTCCATTGTATTGTACAGTATGCATATTATTGTTTGTGGTCACAATGGCAACAAAGTGTTTGTTTTATAAAAAGACATTCTGTTCTGTACAGTTGAAATAAATTTTGCCTTTGCTAGCCTGTGGTTTTTAATATTTGTCCTGAGGGGAGGGAGGGAAGCAGATTGGTGTCGGGGGCTGTTGGTGGTGGCTCTTCAGTGCACCTCCCTGGCCAGCCACGCTCTGCACAGGGCACACTCCCTGCTTCCTCCCTGCCTGCTTCTCTTTTTCACGAGTTTTTTAGTTGTTGGAAAGTTTGTCTTTCAAAAATAAGCATTGTCAGTGTTTGTGCAAAAATAGAACAAACCTTTCAGACTATTTTACTTAGAGTAAGGTCAGTGTCCTCCTTTTGCTGAGCACATGCCCAACCGACTTAAGCAAAGGAAGTGAAGTAAAAGGAGAGGACACTGGACCCAGTGACAGGTGCTGGGCCAGGACAAAGTGTGGATAGCAAGCAGGAGCCACGAGTTTGAGCTTCAGACCATAGTGATGTGGTCTGTGGCCATACTGGAGAGTCTCACCCTGTAATGCGAGTGGGAGTCTGCCAAGCGCTAGAAGTTACCTCTGCTGCAGCTGAGGGTTCTGATGACCTCAAGGAGGCCCTGTGAGGTTGGAGGGCTCACCATGCCAGTGCCAGGTGGCTGGCTGCACAGGTAGATTTCTGATGAAGGAGCTTGGTGGCCTCTGCCTCCCACGCACATGCCCCCCTCCTCCCTCATGCTGTGGCCTTGAATGTGGGTTCCTAATGAGCCTGTTGTGTCCTCAGCTTGTTCCAGGTAGGTGTGTGGCAGCCAAGATAGCAGGTGCAAGTGGAGTGCAGAGCCTGGGCAGGCTGTTTCAGCCGTGATACAGAGCAGGTTGGTCAGATCCATGCTTCTCAAATTGATGTCCCCAAGCCTGCAGGTCTGAGCCCCAGGGCCAGGGGTGTGCACCTTCCGAGCTCTAACTTGGGCTCTGCTATGCACCTGTCCCTGTGCCTCTGGGCACACCTTGTGTTTAGGAGATGTTGCCATGGAAACAGGCATTCTGATATCTCTAGCTTCTTGGTGCACCACTGTTGCTGGTATCCCAGCTGTGAGGGACCCCACAGGAACAGTTCCATGACTGTCCCTGGCACTCTCAGGGAAGTGCTGCACAGGTGTTATGGATGGTTGCTGTTTTGCTCTGCTCCATCTCCTGTTCCCATCTCTGCACAGGAACAGTAGTGGCCGAAGCCGAGCTTGTGTGTGTGTGTACGTGTGTACATGTGTACGTGTGTACTTAGGGTTATGGCTGCTGCAGCGCTTGCCAGCCTCTCCCTTGAAAACCATGAGGCGTTTATGCTGCTGCAGAAAGACAAGCTCAGGGCTCAGATGAGTGTTACTTTATGGCAGGGCTCATCAGGCTCCTTGGTAGGTGGTGCTGTGGTTGGACCCAGGACTTCTTGTCTGTGCAGCAGAGTCTAGACAGCCAGGCTGTGTCCTCAGCCCAGCGCAGTGATGTGAAAGTTGTTAGGACCTGAGGTGACAGGCAGTGCAATCCCAATGTGTTTGGGAAATGCTGATCTTGATGGTCCTAGAGCCCATGTAACTGATCTGAGCCCATGTAACTGGGCTTTAAAATAAAGTGCTGCATCAAGTAAGGTGACACACACCTGTAAGCCCTGGACATGGAGGCTGACGCAGGAGGTCCCCAAGCTCAGGCCCAGCTGGCACCGTAGTTCAGGTACACTCTGCAATACTGATAAATCAGGTGTCAGGACATTTTGTCATTGCTGTGTCTAAATGCCTAACTCAGCCTAACATAGCTCAGGAAAACTGCCATATGCTGCCTCTAAAGGTACTTTAATGATTTCTAAGATGATTTGTTAGATTTATGCACTTACAACTTAGTTCCTTTTTTTTTTTAAGAATTTATTTTGGGGCCGGGGAGATGGTTCCGTGGCACAAGTGCCTGCCTGGTAAGTGCAAGGTCGTGAGTTTGAACCCTGGTCCCGCAAAAAGAAAAAAGAAAGAATTTATTTTATTTTTTTTTTTTCTTGTTTCAGAATTTTTGTTTGTTTGTTTGTTTATTTTTATGGCTGGCTCAGCCTACCCTGAGGACAGGGCTGGCACAGCATGTGGTGCCAGGGATCGAACCATGGTCCCTGCAGCTGCCCAAGCTTTCTTAAGCAGGCGCTTTAGACCACTGAGCCATCCTGCTGAGCCCCCAACTTAGTTCTTAATAAATGGTCAGCTTATTTATAAACTTGGCTAAGAATTTTTTTGCAGAGGGAGGGGGGTACCTGGGATTGAACTCAGGACGCTGTGCTTGTCAGGCAGTCGCTTATTGTACAGAGCCATCTCCCCAGCCCAGAATATTCTTACTGAAGACCTCTACCGTTTTTATTCCCTTACATTGCATCACAGTAAGCGATGTTCACTCACCTGTTGATCCTTTTGGGCAGAGGTAGAAATCGTAGCTGATAGTGATGGGGTGAGGGCTGCGTGGCTTCCACACCTATGGCTGCCAGTGTGCCTCCAGGGTCATTGACTGCACATGACTCTTGTCAGCAGTGGCGCAGCCGGCACCTGCTGTCCGGTGCATGCATTCTGAAGCTCCCAATTTTATTGTACACCATGCAAGTCTGGTGTACCTTCAGCAGGTTTGTCAAGGGCTGTGCAGGGCCAGGAGACGCACACCTGTAATCCTAGCAGTATAGAAGACTGGGGCGGGAGGATCGCAAGTTCAAAGCCTGCCTAGGCAACTTAGCAGGACTCTTCCTCAAATTGAAATGAATACAGATAGCTGCTGCTGGAGATGGAGGCAGAGAACCCCAGGTCCAGTCACTAGGCCTGTCAGGAAAGGAGACAGGCTTGATAGCCTGTGCCTCTGCTCACCAGGCCCTTTTCCTTGGTTAACTTTGTGGGACAGCCGGCTCCTAGCCATGAATTCATTTGGTAAGAGATCACTGGAAGCCGTGTTCTGTCCTCGGGACAGCTCTGAGAGAGGTGAATCGAGCCGGTGGCTCAAGAGGCCCAGGTCACAGGGCCGTGCTCCGCCGCGCTATCCTTTGCCACTCCTCTGTGGTATTTGGCAGTGTGAATGAACATGAGGCACAGGCCATCCACATAGCTCAAGGAGACCAAAGTGCCAGACAGATTCCCTAGAATGGATTCCCCCAGCAATGTGGCCGCACAAAAGCCCCTCTGGCTCATGCTTCAGGAGCAGTGCATGGCAAGTTGAGAGGCCAGATGGGCGGTGGCTGCTCGTTGGGCTTTCCTTGGCTGTCAGCTTATTGGCTGCCCCAGCAGAGCCCTGCTAGCAGTTGGCTTCTTGCACCAGAGGTTGAGCAGGGCCTTTGCATTGTGTGTGTGGTGTGAATGGGATCTTTGGAATCTTTTTGTATTTTTCTGGGCAAATGGCACAGGAATTAACTTCCTTCTGAAGACAGGTAACACCCACGCATGGGAGGCCTGAGGAGTTCCACCTCTGTGGCTCTCAGATCCTAGAGTGTTGGTCTCCTGCCTGGGAGAGGCTGCAGGACAGTGCAGTCCAGCAGGGGCCTTGCTCACCTTTGCATTGTCCGATTTCTGGGCACCACGTACACCGTTTCCGTTCCTGAGGCCAGGTTGTTGTGCTCAGAGTGGGCATTGTGGACTAGCTGGAACCTGTGGGAGCTCTTCTCCTGCCACAGCATGGACAGGAATACCCATGTGGACAGCCGTACTGTCACCTGCTCCTTAAGGTGTCAGGTGCTGACTGAAGCCGCCCTCCACCACAAGGCCCTTCCTACTGTTACTGTGGATGTGTCTCACGACACACTGTGTGCTGCAGCACAGTGCCTGAGGGCTCACTGGAGCCTTTACAAGGCCTGTTACCTCAGTGTGCTACATGACAAGGGTATGCAGTACATGTGGGCACAGGCTGACGGTGTTAGGGACACAAAGGGATGTTAGAAGTGCAGGGCCACACAGGTAGCTGCTGCTACAGCAGCTAGCCAGCCAGGCTCAAGCCACAAGTGTCCACCACTTGTGAGAGCTCATGCTCTGAGGTGCATCCTGTGCCAGCTGGCATGGGTGCACTGGCTCAGAAATACAAGTGATGCCTGTGCGCATGCCAGCTTCGGTAAGAAACCCTTGCCCTCACGTTACCCCATAGTTCTGATTCTTTTCCCTCCATTTCTGAAGTAATTGGATTTCACAGTTGACTTCCAGAGGGTACATCATACCTTGTATGTCCCATACAAGCTTTTGTGCTCCAGGTGGTTAAATGGTACTAAATTTTCCTCTGATACTGCAAATAGTTTACTTTCTTTTCTTTTTTTTTTTGGTCTTTTTGAGACAGGGTCTTACTATGCAGCTCAGGCTGGCTTTGAGCTCACTTTTGTAGCCCAGGCTGGTCTTGAACTCGCACCGATCCTCCTGGCTCAGCCTCCCAAGTGCTGGGATTACAGGCGTGCGCCACCATGCCCGGCAGTTTACTTTCTTTTTTAAAGAAAAGTGATGCCTGTATTCCAGGGAATGGGGTATAAAGTTTTCAAATAAACCCCAGATAATAAATTCACATGTTCTAAAACATTGCTTATCTTTATTTTCAGATGTTGCTGTACAGTTAAATTATTTTAATTGCCAACTTTTTGCCTTGTAAACTCTGTGTGTGTATTCTACATGGTCTGGTATATCTTTATCACATTCCTGGGATGATGTAGTGACTTAAAATCTGGTGTAGACAGAGCCCTCTGATATATGTGATGTTGACAGTATTAGTGTTGAATAAATGGAAATCCATAAACAGAAACTACAGTTGAATAAATTGGAAGAAAAACTGATACTCTGTGATGCTGTGGGCTTGGGAGAACTGCAGTTCAGCTGACAGGCGAAGAAGCCAGGGAAAGATGCCCTGTCTGGTCTGTCCCAATGAATTTGTTACTGCGTAGTTGCTGAGTTTAGTGTTTAGGTAGTGCTGTGTAGTCCGTTCCCTTCGCATTGCCCAGCTTTCACCTGAGCTTTTTTCTTTTTAACCATCCTAGGTTCGCGCAAAGAATCTGCTCCTCAAGTGCTGCTTCCAGAAGAGGAGAAAATTATAGTAGAAGAGACCAAAAGCAACGGCCAGACTGTGATCGAGGAGAAGTAAGCCGTCTCCAGCAGTGCAGTAGCGTGGGCCTCATTGGCCTGAGGGGGGTGGGGAATGGGGGGAGGCGGGGGTGGGGAGGCTCCCCAGGGTGGGTGGCTTCTTCACTGGATGGCACTGGGAGCGCTGGGCCGGGTGAAGACTACACAGAGCAGGTTATCTCAAGGGGTTTCTGCCCAGCCACCTGCCTAATGCATCCCCTAGTGCCCCGGTCACTTAGGCTGACATGGCTCTGTCCCTCTGCAGGAGCCTTGTGGACACTGTCTATGCACTGAGGGACGAAGTCCAAGAGCTGAGACAGGTGTGTTGGTTTCATTTTAATCTTTTTTTTTTTTTTAATTTAGGAAAGAAGCTGATGGCCTATAAACAAAACAGAAAATACCAAGGGGAGGTGATAATTTTGGGAATCCTGCACATAAAGCCATCTCTATTTTTTGAGAAAAAATTTTTTAACTTTAAATTGTTTTTTGCTACATTGCATTGAGAACAGTAACACTACATAAAAAATCACCACTGATTGAATACTGACTCTTGACAGTAGGGCAGACTTCTCAGAGGTGAGAAGCATCCCTTGGGGGCTACGTTGATTTGTGCCTTGTCCCTCCTCTCTGTCCCCTCTGTCTTCCATCAGCTGCATTTTATTTATACTCTGGGCTCTCACAGAAGAGGACCCACATGGCCTTGAAGCCTATGGGTCTGACCTGACACTCCAGGAAGGCTGTTGTCCAGAGGGCTCTAGCCTGCTAGCTGCCTTCCTCAGTGTTCTGCCAGAGGACTTCAGTCTGCTGCTTCTTGTGCAGTGGCCTTGGCCCCAGGGTGCGGGGACGGCACCCTTGCTGCAGGAGGCAGTGGCTGGGAGGAGGTAGCTCCCTGCTGATGGGGGTTGTGACCGCACATGCTGTGCTTCGCCTTCAGGATAACAAAAAGATGAAGAAGTCGCTCGAGGAGGAGCAGAGGGCGCGCAAGGACCTGGAGAAGCTAGTGCGCAAGGTGCTGAAGAACCTGAATGACCCTGCCTGGGATGAGACCAATCTGTGAGGTGAACTTCACTGCTCCAGGCAGGGCAGCCCAGGCGGGGCTTAGGGGACCGAGCATCACGATGCCCACCCCGAGCTGCGGACTCCCAGGGCTCAACTGTTGGGCCTCAGCAGCATCGGTGACCTCAATGGTAATCAGTGCAGTGGCAGGCCAGACTCGATTGCACCTAGGAACACACTCTGCGCACCCTACTTGTGAATACCCCTTTGCATGTGGGCCCACATTATACACCTGGGCTCACCTCTGCCAGGATCCCCTCCATAAACCCTTAGTCATGGCTGTGCCCATGACCCATCTCCACGGTGCTCTGAGCGCCTCGTGCCATGTGGGCCATGGTGTGGTCTTGCATGTGTGTTGTGAGTTCCCCCAAGAGTGCCCTTCAGCCTGTGTCCTGTGGCCAGGCGAGGGCAGTGTCAGCTGAGGGTGATCAGTCAGGTCCAAGGAGAGCAGCAGCTCCTGTCCAGCTGCGATGTCTGCTCAGCCTCAGATGCTGGCCCAGGAGTGCTTGCAGCCCCGTGGGGACACACAGACTTTGTGCACATGCTCCTCGAGGATCCCTACAGAGTGCACTGTCCATCCTCCCTCAAGGGAGAGCTAGACCTGTACATAAAATGTTATTTATTACACTGAAGCAGCCAGCGAGAATGAGGCTCCTGGGAATGGTGCCCGCAGACCTGCTGTGCCCCTGCAGCTACCCCCAGGAAGGGCTGCTCAGCACGCCCACTGGACCTCACCTTCTCAGCACAGAAATAAAGCGCCTTGGATTTAGCCAAGTCCCAGCTGCCTGGATGTGGGAACATGGGTGTCATATGTCCCCACGAGGCCTCTGGCCTGCCTCCTGGGCCTGACTCTGGAGAGTGTACATTGCCTGAGGTCCAGCCAGAGGACTGGGACTTGGTTCTGCTTTGGAGTCAGTGATGGTGACCACAAGAATGTAGCTGTCTCCTTCCTTTTCAGAGGGTGGCTCTGAAGCGGGGTCAACGTCTCCCTAGGACATGGAGCAGTTGCTACTTCAGGAGCAGAGCTGTGGCCCTATGTGGTTGGTCGCCTGAGCCGCAGGACAGCCTGCCTGGCTCTTGGGCCAGGTCTTTCGGCCTGCATAGGCCTCTTGCTAACATTGCCAACCTCCACAGTCAGCATTTTATTGCCTGTATGGGACAAGTGAAGACCAAGCCTCTTTCCTGGGCCCTGTTTCCATAAGTGTTCTTGGTGACGCACATACTGTGCTGGGAAGAATGAGGGTGGAGTAGTTTGCCATCAGAGCAGATTCTTACTCAGGAACAACTCTCCTCAACCCTCTGTGGTTGGCGTGTGGCTGCTGTGCCCCAGCACGATGTCCTGTGACCCTGCCTTAAGAACTCGCTCAAGTATTTCATGAGAATACTCAAGTCTCTACCATCACTGCTATGGGTGGCTGCTGACGGCCCATGTATCGCCTTCTCCACCCCACGCTCCCACCCCCATTGCTCCCCTTCTGGGCTCCTTGGGGAGCCATGCACCTGTCTGCAAGTGGTTTTTATACACCTGCCATTGGACCCATTGTCCACTCTGCCATGTGACCTCTGCAGGCAAGATCGTGATGCCTGGAAGGGTCCTGCAGGGCTGAGCAGAAGCCGCTTCTGGCCCTGTAGCTCCAAAGCACTTTCTTTACTAAAGATGCTGAGATGCAGCCCCTGGACCTCCAGGCCCCTGGGCTGGTATGGCTGCTGTCAGGATGCCAGGCTACCTACTTCTGGAGTTGTCCAGGTTGGAGCTATGGCCTATATTGGCTCCCCCAAAGCGTGTGCTATGTCGGTGTAATTATTAAACCAATTATTTTTCTTATTTCACAAAATGTGTTCTCTTTTGATACCTTTGCCTGTGTTCTTTGCGTTTTTAACTTTTAAACTTTGCATGTGAGGCCCTGAGAGTGAAGTGATCTCATTTACCTGAGATTGGGCCGAGTGCATTTGAAGGAGATGAGACTAGGGGAAGGGGAAGGTTTGGGGTCAGGAAATGGAAGCATGCTTGACACCACTGGTTCTCTCCCGAGCCGGCAGAGATGGTGTGCAGGTGGTGGGTGGTGCTGCCAGCACACTGTGAGGAGCTGTGGCTTCACGCCAGCACTGTCATGGGTGTGGGCTGGGTGAGTTCCTAAAGATGAACGAGGTGCTGCAGAGAATAGCAGGGAGGCACTGACAGCACTGGTTCTGTGTGTGTCGATCCTGCCCTTTATGAAGCACAGGGCTGGGAACAGCCCTGGGGAGTAGAGGTGGGCCCACCCACCCTTGGTAAACTCACATCAGGGTGGTGGCGCCACCTGGACCAAACAGCAAGGACACCATGAAGAAGGATGAAAAGGTGCTAAAAGAAAGGCATGTCTGACTCTGATCCAGGGTGCTCCAGGTAACCTGTGTGTGGAAGGTGATGGGACCTAGTTCAGAGCTGACTGGTGTCAGGAAGGGGGCCTGGAAGCTCCATCTCTCTTCAGGGTTCCTCCCTCTCAGCTTTCTGTCCTCCATGATGGAGCAGCTCCCCTCTGCCAGACCCCTCTGCCCTACCCTCCTGCCTCGGAACCTGTTGACCTATCCTTCAAATTTGCAAGTGTTGTGTCCCAGTGACCAGTGATGGGGACCATTATGAAGCCAAGGGATTTAATATTTGCCAAATGGCTTTTCGTGTTCACCTGTGGGTCTGCCCCAGGCTCAAGCCTTGTCTGCAGATGGGCAGCCGACCCATAGTAAGTGAACCTGTGTGAGTCATGGTCCCGCTGAGGCCTGTATTGGTCTGTGAAGCTGGGGGGCCTCGAAGGACTAGAGTAGGCCCCAACTGAGGACCCTGGCTCCAAGCTCTGCTGCAGCTGCTGCAGGATTTCTTCCCTGCCCAGATTCCTGCATCTTCTTCATGATCCCCCTCCTTGATTTGAAAAGCTAATAAATCAGACCCTCAGATTAGTTCCTGGTGTAAAACCCCAGAACATCTTTGTGAGAGGGCTTGGATCTTCCTGGAGCCCTGAAATCATTTTTTTTGTCTTACCAATTTTCTCTGTCTACTTGTTTGAGAGATTGTGGGCCTGATAGCCACAGTAACAAAGGGGGTCTTATTATGCTGATAGACAAGAAAGTAAGACAGTTGGAGTCTCTCATTGTATAAAAAGTAACATGGAGCCTGCCAGGCATGATCCCAGCACTGGGAAGGTTGAGGGAGGAAGATTCCCATGAACTCGAGCTACCTGGTGAGTACCTTTCTCAGACACCAAGTACATAGTATCCAGAGTGGGCCAAGGGTCAAAATGGCTTAAGAATAAAAGGGGAAAAAAAAAAAGCAAAAAAAAAAGTGGCCTGGCAGGATGGCTCAGTGGTCTAAAGCGCCTGCTTAGAAAAGCTTGGGTGGCTGCAGGGACCGCAGTTCAATCCCCGGCACCACATGCTGTGCCAGCCCTGCCCCCAGGGCAGGCTGAGCCAGCCATAAATAAACAAAAGTTCTGAAACAAGAAAAAAATAAAATAAATTCTTAAAAAAAAAAAAAGCAAATAGTTACAGAAAACAAAATCATGCTGCATAGCTAGATTCTGGTATTTTTCAAAATGCAGCTTCTCTTTGTGGGGATGAGGTTGGCAGCATGCTAGGGCCAGAGCACTGGCCAGAAGTGTGTCTGGGTACAGAGCCAGTGAGGGCAGAACACTGTCCCTAGAGCTGAGGGCAATAGTCACCCCATCCCAGTCACACTGCCTGTGTAGGAAATGGAGAAGTACCTGCTGTTAGGGTTAATGGTGCACAATGCAGGGATATGCAGAAATTGGTGCTTCTGTAGTAGGGACAAGTGGAACACAGCGCCTTCAATAACAGGAAATATCCAAGAGATAAAACAATACAGAAGGTATTTAAGATGTGCATGGTAGTTGTGCTGAACCAGGGCCTTCTCAGTGACCTAGGCCCCAGCTCTATTTTACTTATTTTAATTTACGTATTTGGTATAGGGTCTCACTATGCAGCTTAGACTTGGTTATCCTCTTCTCAGCCTCCTTAGCTTTGGGATTACAGGAGTGCGCCACATGCCCGGTTTCGGAGGCCAGCTCAGTACACCTAGGGGTGGGGCTGGTGCAGCATGTGGTGCCAGAGGTGGAACTCTAGTTCCTGTGCTTGTCTAAGCAAGTGCTTAGTCTGTGGAGCTGTCCCGCCAGCCCTTTTATTTCATTTTAAAGTCATTTTCTGTTTTTCATTATTACCTTATACAGTCTCATTAAGGGGCTCAGTTGCCCCAGCATTGCTGGACCTGGTGATCCTCTTGCCTCGGCCTCCCAGAGTGCAGGGATGACCTGCGTGGGCCACACCTGGCTAAGGTAGGCAAGGCCTTAGTGTGGAAAGTACTATGGAAAGAAATCTGAGACCAGCCTGAGCGAGCATTCTCATGGATCTGGGACTACACTGTAAAGGTGCTGGCTTTTCTCACCTTGCTTTATAGGCTTATTGCCGTGCCGACAGAGCCTTGGTCATTGCTTCATCCCTTTTCTGGATCTTGAAAGATTTCTGCCATTTTGCATTTTAACTTCTATGGTACTGGAGAGTAGACCCCAGGGCATTGTATGAGCTACAGATGCTCAGGCCCCTTCCTCCGCTCCCCACCCCTCCCCTCCTTTCTGGCTCTACCTGGAGCTCTGAAACCCCAGAAGGGAGGCTGCCCTAGCCCACAGGAGTATCTCCCAGGTCTGTACTGCAAGGCCATGGTCAGGGGCAGCCTAGTGAGCTCCTGAGGGCTGGGGTAACATGGACCCCGCTGCCTGGCTCTCCAGGGCTTGGGGAAGCATCACTGCCTGCCTCTGCCTCCATCCTCATAGATAGCTCCATGTGTCTCTGTTCATACTTGTCCTTTAGAGACTGGATCTGGCATGGTCATACCTGGCTAGCCCTCACTTCCCTGATTCATGTCTGGGGTGACAGCTGCCCATGGGTCTTGTGAGCTGAGGAACTGAGTAGGGCTGGATAAAATCTTGGGGACACAGCTCACCGCAACAACAGTGGCCTGTGCATTTGGTCAGTCACAGGAAGCCTGGCCCAGCTCACCTCCGCCATTGCAGGACCTAGAGGACTGCCCTGTGTTTCCCGCTGGACCAGGTTCCAGCAGCGGGGGCCAAGCACGGGCCCCTGGACACTGCTGAAGCCACCCCAGGCCTGGCCAGCTGCCACTGCTGTGTATGAATCCCTGAGGTGTTTGTAAACAAAGGCAATTGACATTTAATAAGCAGAGGCAGATGTGTGGCAATTCTTTGGAATCCTGCAGCCTTACAAATTAAAAGCTAGCACCTGACAGTGTGGGGAGAGTCCATTATTTGGGCTGCTGCTACCATAGCAACAGCAGTGAGCTGCTGTCAGGAGCCTGGCCAGCTGCTTCTGTGCAGTAGTGAGGGACGCAGTGTGGCCAGTCAGTGCTGGGGCAGGCTGTGGTAGCCAGATGGAGCATCTGCTTTGCGCATTCTCACCCCGGAGTTGGTGCTGGCTGCCTTCATGGCCTGGCCCTGTCCTGTGACAGTGGTGACCTCCAGGTGCTGCGTGTGACTCCCAGCACATGCAGTCACTGCAGATTTCCTCCACTTGGCAGTTGGAGCCTCCAGAGTCTGGCCCTCCTCCTGCAGGTGCAAGGGGAGGCCAGGCCAGACTCAGTCATCTGCCCTGAGCCAGGCTGGGTGACCTGAGGGGTGACATCCCTGCACCAAGACCTCTTTCCAAGCTGCCTGGAACCAGTCAGCTCCAGTGGGGAGCAGTGGATGGACTGTCCTTCACTCTGAATGCCACCCCAAGTGATGCTGTGTGACCTCACAGGGCCTTGTGATGTCACAGCTGATGGTGGGACTGCCCAGCTCAGGCTCCACGGAGCAGTGGACAGGTGCAGTTGGCAAGCTCCTTCCAAGTCAGAGGACACTGAAAGAGGGACAGGTGGTCGCTGTGCAGCTGTGCTTTAGGGGAAGGCCTGGGTGTGGCCCTCTGCCAGATGTGGCAGCCCTGCTGGGTGTTCCCTGTCCCTGCCCACTGTGACCATGAGATACAAGCCAGAAGCCAAGAAGTCCCCACCCCACCTGCTGCAGAAGTTTGCAGGTAACTTGGACGCCAGAGCTGCTTCTGCCCTGTGTCACTCTGCTTGGTAGGCAGGGCAGGCAGGGGCATCTGGGTTTTCCCATGAGATGCTGTGAGTCTCCACTTCTTAAATGGCATTGTAAAAAGAGCCACGCCTAAGGCTCCTGAAACACTGGAAGGAGCGGTGGTGCTCAGCTGTGTCCTGGGCACTAGAGGCTCAGATGTGTTTCTATATCAGATGGCAACTACAAGAGCTGTGATCCAAACGCAAGGCAGATGCTGACGTTGGATGTAGGGAGCCCCTGCTGGTCCTCATCTGGGTCCAAGAAGTCAATACTTAGAATCCCAAAGATATGTTATTAGAGCCCCATGAAGTTAATTCTAATCTACCACTCCTGGTGCAACCCACCGTGAAAGTGAAGACACTAAAGTATAATTATTGGGGAGCCAAGGGGCTCTAAGTCCAGCCGTGAAGATGGCTTTCCAGAACAAAGAGGCTAACCCAGGGCCAGACCCAGGTTTTATTCAGTGGAAGAGGAGTGGCTTGAGGAGGAATGGCAGGATTGTGGCAAGTAGTTGAGCCGGGCAGGTGGCCTCCATTTATCTCTGCCTTTGCCCAGAAAGCCATTTGCATTGTGCTATTGAGATAGTATCTAATGTTTTGGGGCCTGTTGCTCAGCCAAAATGGAGACAATCAACCTTCTTTCAAGGAGAACTGCTCAGGTGGTCCTCCACACTTGGAAACTTGATTGTAATGGAAGACCCACTGCCATGAGGCCCTGCCCTGCTCCTCACTCATCCAGGCTCCAGCTCCTTACTCTTCTGGCAGTCCTCTCCTGAGTGTCTTTGAGCTCTGATAAATACAATGAGGGCTGCCACTGAGCACCTGACAAAGAAGGCAGCTGGAAAAACAGGACGTCAGGGCTGGATCCGCCTGGTTCACTGGTGAGGCTTCTGGCTCTTCCGCAAAATCAAAATGACCATGAAAGGAAAATGTGCTGAATTGATTCAGGGTGTAGGGGCAGTGAGCACAGTGCAGCTGAAGAAGCTCAGGACCAAGGCCCCAAAGCTGCTGCGGGGCATGGGCAGAACGGGGGAGGGTCCCCAGCGGGTTTTGGCATGTGTCTTCCTGCAGCAAATGTCTTCGAGCATTCACTGCATGTTTTGCTCAGAATTTGTCCTCTTCAAACACTTGCAGTTCTTCAAGAATGGTGCTTTCTTAAGGGAAAACAATTCTCTCAACAAAGCAGGAACCACCAAGACGCTGGAGGAATCTGCACTGGTGCTGGTCCCTGGGACCTTTCCTCAGAGCAGTGGGTGTACACCTAGCACACCTGTGTTCACTTGGGCTCAGGCAGGGGAATATTTTGGAAGTGCCCAGAGGAGCTCGAGCTGGGGAGGGCAGAGGCAGGAAAGCCCTTGCCCACCACCGCAGCTTGGGTGCTTCTCAGCTAGTTTTCTCCCTTGAGCTCACAGTTTCATTTCTCTGTTACAACCAATAAAAAGGTGCGTGGCCGGAGCAGATGCCTGGCCTGCTTGCTGGCTTCTCATTGGGAAGCTGGGTGAGGAGCCAGGCCCCATGTGGATCTTGTCTGTAGCCAGCTCCCTAGGGAAGAGTGGCCCTGTCCATGAGACAGGGCTGAAGGTTCCCAGGAGGCACTGCATGTGGTGGATGCAAAACAAGCACTCAGACCCAGTGAGGTGGAGACATGAGCCCCAGAGCCACTGGAGAACAGTGGCCAGCTCAGGCACCGTGGTGGTCCCACATGGGACGGCATGCTGGGGTGACTGAGGGCCCATGGCACCAAGGTTCCACATGTGATCTGGATGGGTCTTGGGGTGAGGAGCCAGGCCCCATGTGGATCTTGTCTGCAGCCAGCTCCCTAGGGAAGAGTGGCCCTGTCCATGAGACAGGGCTGAGGGAGGTAGGCGGGATGCATCTTTGCTAAGAGAGAAAGAGCTCCACAGAGTCAGACAGGGTTCTGAATGTGGGGCCTCAGGGACACCCAGACCAGGAGGTTCATACCAAAAAGTGACCAGGGCTCAGAGTACTCTTGAGTCAGATTCAGGTCACCTGTGGATAGAAACAGGCTGACCAAGGTGACCCAAACTAGACGGGGGCTGGTGTGGGGCGGGCCTGTGGATCTGCAGGGGCTCAGGCCCTCTGTCCTGTTCTGGGTGTTCATGACACAAACAGTGAGGAGACAGTGCCCTCCAGGCTTGCAAGTATGAAGGAGCCACCTTGGGCATCCTCTCCTGCTGTCCTTTCACATCTAGGACCTAACTGTCTCCCTGGCCCCAGATTCCCGCTTGCTGGACCAGGACCTGGTCACCTTGTGCCTCCCATGGGCTGAGGGCCTCTCCTGCTGCCCACTGCCCTCCCTTCGGTTCCTGTCCTCATCCAAGGCAGGAAGGGGCCCCGAGGAGGTGCCATCCAGCAGGGTGGCAACCTGCCCATCTGCCTCAGCTTGGTGGGTATCGAATTGTAGCTGGTTTGCCACAGCCACTCATGAAGCTGCCTCTGTATGTTAGGGAGTGGCACTGCTGGCAGCTGTGATGGTCACTGGCCAGAGCAGTCTGCTGCTGCTTCCTGCCCTGTCCTGCCTGCTTGTTGTCTTTCCTTTAGAGGTCAGAACTAACATTTATAAATTAAACGTGCTAATTGGACTTGTAAACCGAGCACTGTGGGAGGCTGAGGCAGGAGGATCCCAAGTTCAAGCCCAACCTTTGCAATTTAGGAACTTAGTGAGACTCTGTCTCAAACTTTAAAAAGAACCTGGGATGTAGCTCTGTGTGATAATCCTAGCTTCAACAATCAGTACCACAGTGAACAAGTTTTCTGTTCTGTGGATTCAGCTTTGAATTCTGGGCAACTCTGACCTCCCCTGCCACATCCTGAGCACAAGGACCTCCTGGGCCTGGCCTCAGCCCCGAACTTAGGGTCTTGGTAGACTCCGTGAGGCTCCTGGTATGCCCAGCATGGCTCTGTGAACTTAGTACAGGGTCTCACTAGGTAGATCGCACTCGTAGTGATTCTCCTGTTTTCAGCCTCCCAAATGGCAGGATTTCAGGTGTGTACCACCACACCCAGTCCCAATTGCCATCTCAGCATGCTCCATGTGTGCAACCAACACAGCACTCGGGGATTGAACCCCAGCCGCTGTGCTCTGCCTAAGCAGGTGCATTATTTTGCTGAGCTCTCTGGCTGGCCTTGCTTCTTCCCCTTTCTGACCACTAGAGCCTTGCACCAAATTAGGGCCCCATTATTTTGTGCAGAAATTGAATTCATTCGAGATCCTCATTTCAAACCAAGGCATGTGTGACACAGGGCTGTGAAGGAACCGAGCAGCCCAGCCCCCCACTGCAGCCTCCCATTGCGGTATCCTGGAAGGAACGTGGCTTTGCCCTCAGCCATGTCATCACATGTCTGTGCCTTACAGTGTGTGACATCCCTCTGTATACCATTTGTGACTATAATGTTTCCCGAGACCGCTGTAAGGAACTGGGATGCTGCTTCTATAAGAGCGTCTGCTACGAGAAGGTCGTGCCCAGTGAGTACCGCCAGTGCTGCCTCTCACTGCCCTGGGTTCCCTTCTGCCTGTGGGTGTGAGCTGGATGGGTCTCCGGGGGTGTGATGCACCTTCAGGTCCTTGTCCTGGCTGCCAGGCTTGCTGAAGACAGGCTCGACTGCTGTCCCACATCGGTCACCTGGGGGTGCAGAGGCCCAGGCCTGGAGACCAGGCAGAGGCATGAGAGGACAGCTGGGAGCTTGGCCAGGCTTCCTGGTTTTGGGTCTCACCTTGGAGCCTCTGGGGCTGTGTGAGTTGTAGGAGAGGCCAGGCCAGGCCAGTAGGCTGTGCACAGGGATGGCTGTCCACCCACAGGGCTTCCAGCAGAGGGCACATCCTGGAGACTCATGTGGAAGGAGCAGGGGCACCATGGTGCCCAGTGAGGGCACGCTGCCTCACTGTTCCTGAGCTGTGTTATACTGGCCATTGTGGCAACCAGGCTGGCCCAAGCTGTGGTCCACATCTCCTTCCCTGCAGAGCAAAAGGAGCAGCAGGTAGGAGGTCATCTGGGCTTTGTCGCCGTCCCTACCTCGCTGTCCAGCTGCCTCTTTTAGCTGTTTTGGCTGGACCTTTTCTTATTCCTGCAGTGTGTCTGCCTCCTTTGGTATCACCAGCCAGACGTGGCCCTGTCCCCTTTCCTGTGCTGGTGCCTTGCTCTGGGGCTGCCCGTGAAGACAAGGCAGTGCTCTGTCACCTCCAGTGAAGGTGGAACTCAGGAAAGAAGATGCCACGTGGCTTCTCAAGAGGAGGAAGAAGGCCACAGCGGGCTGCGGTGCCTCGTCTCCCTGGGGTCTCAGCATATAATTCTGTGGCTTTCTGCAGATTCACAAAATTGTGCAACCTCTGCACACCTGACCCAACACTGTTACCGCATTGGGAAGAAACCTCAGACCTTGGCAGTCCCTCCCTCTCCTGCCTAACAGCCCAGTGGTCTCCGCCCTCACAAGACACATGAATGGGCCTGGGGTGTGTAGCTTAGCCCTCTGCAGGCCAGACATGCTGCCCTGAGCTTGTCGCTTAGTGACTCCCTGGCTGTGATGCGCAGTGCTGCTATACGTCTTGGTGCCGATGTGCACTTCCAGTTTTCCAGAGTCTGGACCTGTGCTTCGGTCTTTAGGGGTCCTCTGAGCCATCTTCCAGCATGGCCATGCCACTTGCAGCGTGTGTGGCTTCCAGGATGGACACTTCTGCCCTGGCTGTATCCCTGATGGCTGTGCCTCTATTTTCCTTGTGAACCATAGTGTTCAGTGTGCAGGGATGGGCTTTTCTCCATTGTTACAGCTCCTTCAGATGAGGTCTCATTAAGCCCTTTGCTGGGCTTCTCACAGGGCTAGCTGTCTTCATTTGCAGCGTTCTAAGGGCTTTTTGGCCCTCTGGACCCAAGACCCCTCTCAGCTATGTGAAATGCTAGTATTTCCTTCTGCTTTCTTGCTCACCTTTTCACTGTTTTGATGGTGTCCCTGAATGCACTAATCGGTAACTTTTGCTACTGCCCATTCTGTCTGCTTTTCTTTGGTTACTTTGGCTTTGATGTCACAGCTAAGAAACTGCAGGGGCAGATTGGAGGAAAGCAAGATATGGGCAAAGCCCAAAGAGAAACACTGTAGCAGCCACGAGCTCATTGGGTCCCATGTACCTGAGCAGATGAACCCTACCGTGTGCATACAGAAGTATCATTCATGGGTATGTAGGCTGACCTGTCTCCTTCCCAGACACAAAAGCCAAGACTCCATGGCCCAGGCCACACCAAGCACCTGTATCAGTCTGAGGATGCTCCACACTCAACGGCAGCCTAACCCCAGGGCCTTTATCTGCTGCTAAAACAGCTTTACCTGCCTCCTCTACATTTGCCACACCTTAAAATAGACTTTTGCTTGGCCCTGTATGAGTCTTGACTCCCCTCTAAGAACCCCACTTAGAGTAAGGACAAGGGCTGGAAGAGAGGTGGAGGGCATTATGGGGACCCATAGCACCCACCTCAGAGACCTTGTGCCAGATGCAACAAACCGTCACCTAGTCCACAGTCATGAAGATTTGCATTTATAGTGTCTCCTAGAGCTCTTGCATCTAGGTCTTTGTGTGTGTTGAGTTTATTTTGTATATGCTGTGAGGTAAGGCCACAGGCCCACTCTTCCATTGTGTTCTCATCACTGGTCATAGAGACACTTCTTTCTCCCTTGCATAGATGCCCTTGCTGAACATCAGACAGTGTGAGTGTGGCTCTGGGTTCTTGGTGCCCTCCCACCAGTTTGCATGTTTGTCTGCAGCCAGCACTGTGTACTCTGGTGCTGTTTTGTGGTTCCAGGTACTCAAATTGAGCCCAGGGCTATTTTATTGAGCCAAGGCTTGGCCCTCCTTTTTTATTTTTAATTTTTTGTACAGCATCTTGCTAAATCCCTAAGTTGCCTGGGTGACGCTTACATTTGTGATCCTCCTGCATCCAGCCCTAGGAGTACTGAGATTGCTGGTATGCGCTTCCAGGACCAGTTTGACAGTTTTGATTACTGTAGCTGCATAATAAAATTTGAAATCAGGAAGCAGGAGACCTTCAACTTTTTCTTTTTCAGCATTTTATCTATTCTGCATTCCTTGCCTATCCGAATCAGTTTTAGAATTGGCTTATGAATTTCTGCCAAAAAAGACATTTGATATTTTGGCAGGGCTGGGGACTGAATCTGGAGGTGGTGTAGAGAGGCTTCCACAGACACAGTGGTCATTTTTATGGTCCACGAACAAGGGATGTCTTTCCATGTATTTAATTCAAAATATTTAGTTATTTATTTTAAATTTAACAATGGTTGTATTATGTAGTCTCATCATCAGATCAGTTCAGATTAATAGATACAGGTATATAAGATTGATCAAACAATTAAACATTAACACTTTCAATAAACATTACTTTTTTAAATAATAGTTGATACACTGCATATTGTCCTCGCAATAGTTATACAGTGCACAGGGTGTGGGCATGACACACCTTCCAATTGATATTGGTAAGGAAAGAAAAAAATTTAGAGTTCTTTATATTAGGGAGACTATATGATATTTGCACATGTATGTCTGGTTTATTTCACTAATGAGTATATATGTTCAATATACATCCACTTATATATGAAGTCTTCCAGCTTATCATTCTTTATAGCTGAGTAATATTCCATTGTATAAAAATACCACATTTTTTTCAACCATTCTTCAAATGATGGGCATTTTGGTTGTTTGCAAGATTTAGCTATTACAAATTGAGCTGCTTGCTATAAACATAGGTGCACAGATATCACTATGGTATGATGTTTTCAGTTCTTCTGGGAAAATTCCCAGTAGGGGGATAGCTGGATTGAATGGGATTTCCAGTTCTAGTTTTTTAAGGATCCTCCACACTGCTTTCCATAATGGTTGCACCAATCTGCATTCCCACCAGCAGTGGAGAAGGGTTCCTTTTTCCCCACAGCCTCTCCAGCATTTGTTGCTGGTTGATTTCTTTATGATAGCCATCCTCACTGGGGTGAGATGGTATCTAAGTATTGTTTTGATTTGCATTTCACGAATGGCTAGCGATGGGGAGCATTTCTTCATGTATTTGTAGGCTTGCTGTATTTGTTTCTCTGAGAAGTGTGTGCTCATCTCAGATGCCCATTTCTGGATTGGGTCTTTGAATTTTGGAACCCTGATGGTTTTTATTTCTTTATAAATTCTAGATAGAAGACCTTTGTCCGAGTACTTATAAGTTAAAATCTTTTCGAAATTTGTCGGTTGTCTTTTCACTCTGTTGGTAATTTCCTTTGATGTGCAGAAACTTCTTAGCCAGAGGAAGGTCCCATTTGTTGATGCTTTCAAGTGTTAAACGCGCAATTTGATTTCTGTCCATGAACTTTTTGCCTACTCCAATGTCTTCAAGATTTCCTCCCACTTTCTCTTCCAGGAGATTTAATATTTCTCTTTTAATATTTAGATCTTTAATCCATTTCAACTTTAGTGCATGGTGATAGACTAGGGTCAAGTTTTACTTTTTGGCATGTAGAGAGCCAGTTTTTCCAGCACCATTTGTTAAAGAGGTTATCTTTCTTCCAGTAAATGTGTTTGGCCCCTTTGTCAAAAATAAGGTGGTTATCTTTCTTCCAGTAAATGTGTTTGGCCCCTTTGTCAAAAATAAGGTGACTGAGTGTGCTTGTATTTGCTTCTGCATCTTCTAATCTATTCCACTGATCCTTAGTTGTATTCTTTTGCCAATACCATGCTGATTTTATTACTGTAGCTTTGTAGTATAACTTTAGGCCAGGAATTGTCATGCCTCCTGCCCTACGTTTGTTGCCCAGAATTGTCTTTGCAATTCTGGGTCTTTTTTGGTTCCAAATAAATTTTAGGAATGATTTCTTCACGTCTGTGGGGTATGTTGATGGTATTTGGATAGGAATTGCATTAAATCTGTATAAAAATTTAGGGAGTATGGCCATCTTCACAATGTTAGTTGTTCCTATCCAGGAGCAGGGAATATCTTTCCATTTTCTGAAATCTTCTAGGATCTCTTTTGTCAGAGTAATGTAGTTTTCATTGAAGAGATCTTTTACTTCTTTAGTTAGGTTAATCCCTAAGTATTTCATTTTTTTTTGGTGCTATCATAAAAGGTACTGCTTGTCTAATTTCCTTTCAGTGTGTTTGTTATCTGTGTAGAGGAATGCCACTGACTTTTGTGTGTTGACTTTGTAACCTGCTATGTACTGAATTTGTGTATTAATTCCAGTAGCTTTGTCGTGGAGTTCTTTGGGTCTTCTAAATAGATTATCATGTCATCTGCAAATAGTGATAGTTTTATTTCTTCTTTACCTGTTCTTATTCCTTTTATTTCTCTTTCTTGTCTAATAGCTGTAGCTAATGATTCCAGAACTATATTGAATAGTAGTGGTGATAGAGGATATCCTTGTCTTGTGCCAGATTTCAAAGTAAAAGACTTCAATTTTTCCCCATTTAGAATTATGTTAGCTGTTGGATTGTTGTAGATGGTTTTTATCAGGTTGAGGTCGAGGCCCTCTATTCCAAAGTTCTGTAGGACTTTGAACATGAATGAGTATTGGACTTTGTCAAGAGCCTTTTCTGCATCAATTGAGATGATCATGTGATTTTTGGCTTTGGCTCTATTGATGTAGTATATTGCATTTATAGATTTGCATATATTGAACGCATCCTTGCATCCCTGGGATGAATCCTACCTGGTCATGGTGTTTAATCTTCTTGATAATTAGTTGTATTCTATTGGCGAGGATTTTATTGAAGATTTTTGCATCTATGTTCATCAGAGAAATTGGCCTGTAGTTTTTTAGTTGCATCTTTCTCTGGTTTTGGTATCAGTGTAATACTTGCCTCTAGGAATGACTTTGGAAGGATTGCTTCCTTTTCAATTTAACTGAAGAGTTTGAGGAGTGTTGGGATTAAGTCTTCTATAAATTTCTTGTAGAATTCAATAGTGAATCCATCAGGACCTGGACTTTTCTTTGTCGATAGGCTTTTTATTACATTTTGTATTTCACTGGCTGTTATTGGGTTATTGAAAGTTGTTATATCTTCTTGATTGAGTTTGGGTAATTTGTACTTTTCTAGGAATCTGTCCATCTCATCCGTGTCATCAATTCTGTGAGAGTAAAGATTCTCATAGTAGTTTTTTATGATCCTCTGAATCTCTGCTGTGTCTGTAGTAATTTCACCATTTTCATTCCTTATTGCTTGAATTTGAGTTTGTTCTTTCCTCTTTTTAATGAGGTTAGCTAGGGGCTTATCAATTTTATTTAATCTTTCAAAGAACCAGACTTTTGATTCATTGATTCTTTGTATTTTCTTTGTCTCAATTGAATTAATTTCTGCTCTAATCTTTATAATTTACTCCTGTCCTTGGGCTTTGGATTTCGTTTGCTCTTCTATTTCTAGTCGATTGAGGTGCTCCAGGAGAGTATTTATTTGTTCCCATTTTCTTAATGTAATGTGTGAGTTCAGAGGTATAAATTTCCCTCTAAGAACTGTTTTCATTGCATCCCTTAAATTCCAGTAGATTGTGTTTGAATTTTTATTAAACTCAAGATACTGTTTAATTTCACCTGTAACCCACTGATTGTTGAGAAGAGTGTTGTTTAATTTCCATGTATTTCTGCAGTTCTTGTAGTTTCTGTTGTCATTTATTTCCAACTTCATTGCACTGTGGTCAGATAATATGCATGGGATAATTTCTGTTTTCTTGCATTGCACTGTGGTAAGATAATATGCATGAGATAATTTCTGTTTTCTTGCATATACTTAAGCATGACCTATGTACTAATATGTGGTCTATTTTAGAAAATGTCCCATGTGCAGCTGAAATAAATGTGTATTCTGAAGTGGTTGAGTGGAACACTCTGTGTATGTCCACTAATTCCAGTTGTTTCAAGTTCTGGTTCAGCTCTGCTACTTCTTTGCTAAGTTTTTGTCTGCTTGATCTTTCTTTTTCAGATAAGGGGGTGTTGAGGTCTCCTGTTAAGATTGTGGTATTAGATATTAGATTGTGGTATTAGATATTAGATTTTTCATGTCCATTAAGTCTTATATAACCTGCTGCTCCTGTGTTGGGTGCATATATGTTTGTGAGTGTCACCACCTCATGTTGAAGTTTTCCCCTAACCAACATGTAATGGCCTTCTTTATTTCATTTGATCAGTCTTGGTTTGAAGTTTAGACTGTCTGCAAACAGGATTGCTACCCCTGCTTTTTTTTTGAGGTGTGGAGCATGTAGTATTATTTTCCATCTTTTCACTTTTAGCCTATGAGTTTCTTTATGAGTTAAGTGCGTTTCTTGTATGCAGCATATTGTTGGATTTTACTTCCTTATCCACTCTGCCAGTCTATTTCTTTTAGTTGGAGAGTTGAGTCCATTTACATTGATGGTTATAATTGAAATATGTTGACTTGTGATTGACATGATGTTCACTTACTACTATTTACCTTTTTCTTCTGTGTTTAATTGAGTAGCCTATTTGGTGGGATCTTTCTGTTCTCATTTCTTGAGTTTGAGTCATTTTGGTCCCTCTCTCTCTAAAACATTTTTTTAGTATGCTGTGTAGGGTTGGTTTTTTTTTTTTTTTTTTTTTTTTTTTTTTTTTTTTTTTTTTTTTTTTTTTTTTTTTTTTTTTTTTTTTTTTTTTTTTTTTTGAATTTTCAATTTTATTTATTTATTTTTTTCTTGTTTCAGAACCTTTATTTGTTTATTCACTCATTTTTATGGCCAGCTCAGCCCGTCCTGAGGGCAGGGCTGGCGCAGCATGTGGTGCCAGGGATCGAGCCGCAGTCCCTGAAGCCACCCAAGCTTTCCCAAGCAGGCGCTTTAGACCACTGAGCCATCCCGCCGGGCCCGTAGGGTTGGTTTTAACATCATGAAATTCTTTAGTTGTTCCTTGTGGTGGAAGTATTTCACTTCTCACTCATACTTGAAAGAGAGTTTTGCGGGGTATAGCAGTCTGGGCTGAAATTTGTTTTCATGGAGGACTTGAAGCACTCTGCTCCATGCTCTTTTTGACTTCATGGTTTGTGAAGAGAAATCTTCTGTTATTCTGATGGGTTTTCCTTTAAATGTGATCTGTTTCTTTTCTCTAGCAGCTTTTAGTATACTATTCTTCTGCTGGACTTCTGGAATCCTGATTATGATATGTCTGGATATGTTTTTAGTCGGGTTGATGTTATTTGGGGTTCTGTATGCTTCAGTTACCCTGTATGTCCAATTGTTTTTTCATATTTGGGAAGTTTTCTGCTATTACTTCTGCCCATATTCTTTTTATATCCTTTGTATTGACTCCTTCTTTCTCATTGATTCCTATTAATCTCACATTGTTCATTTTTGCATCATCTTGCAGATGTTGAATTATTTTTTCCTGCATCCTAGTTGTTCTTAAGAGATCCTTTCTTATCTTTTCACTAGCTGTGACCATGTCTTCTAGATCTGAGATTCTATATTCACTTTGGTTCATATGGTTTTGCCAGCTTGTGACTGAGATCTTATTTTCTTGTATATCTCTTTCATACTGTTTCATGCAATCTATTTCTTTCTTCTATTGTTCACTCAGGGAGTCCATCATTTTTCTGTTCTCTAAATTTTTATTAATATCTTCTTTAATAGTAGTAAGGTCTCTCATTATAGTTATCCTCTCTCTCTCTAATTCAGAGATTATTTCTGCTCTGTTCTCCTCTCTACTTTTCTGTAGTTGTTCTTCTACTTTAGATGCTATTAATTTAGACATGTCTTTTTTAACTTCAGTGGTTATTTCTGCCCTGGTTTCCTCTATACATTTCTGCAGTTGTTTTTCCACATCAGCTTCTATTTTTCCATACATTTCTTTTTTTAACTTGATATGTTATCTCTGATCTGAGTTGCTGTATACGTTTCTGCACTTGTCTGTCTACCTCAGAAGCTATTGGTTCAGAGATTGCATCTGCATGATTCTCATTTTCTTGTAGGGTAGTGTCTCTTGTATCTGTTACAGGTGGGTTCAGGACCTGAGATTGCATTTTGCTCCTTGTCTGTATCATTCTGTATAGCAGTGACCTGCAGGACTGGGGGGCCTCGCTGCTTGGTAGGCTAAGCTTGCGTCGAGCCTGAGGTCTGACTCAGTTGGTGGGCCTGATGCTGGATAGGCTATGCTTGTATCTGGCTGAAGATCTGAGTTACATGTTGGGCCTAGCTTCTGGGTCAGCTGCTTTCATAGTGGGCCGGAGTAGGTCTAACCTGGCAGGCGGAGTCGGAATACTTACGCGAGTGGGTTGGAGACGTCAGGCGAGCGACCGGGATGTCTGGTGGGTGTGCCAGAATGTTCAGGTGAGCCCTTTCCATGTATTTAGGTCTTTGATTTCTTTAAATAGTATTTTGTAGTTTCCATTGTGCCTATCCTGAGCTTCTTTTTAAAAATGTATTCCTACGTATTTTATCAGTTTTGGCACTGCCATGAGCGTAAGAGTTTTGATTGGTTTTTAGGCTGTCCACAGGCAGGATGAAGCAGCATAGCAGAATGCTGCATCCTGGTCTCATGTCTGGCAGCCTTGCTGAACTCGAGTGCTGGTTTCTCTGGGCGACTCCTCAGGATTTTCTCTGTGAGTTCAGGGCAAGCACAGGTGGTTTTTCCTCCCCTCCCACTGTGATCATGTCACTGTGTCCTTCCCTTGCTCTGTGGTTGGAGCATCCAGGCCAATGCAGCATGCCATGCATGGAGGTGGCAGGAACTGAGATCCTGGTCTCCTGCTGGGGTATAGGCTGTCAGGCACCCTTTGCTTCTGTCTAGTTAGAGCAGCTGTTCCAAAGTCCTACCCTGGTCAGATGGTGGCAGGGTGTCCTCTGGATACCTAGTGGCATTTTTCATGTGCGGATATAGCCATACTTTCTGTGCAAATCTGACTTAGTTGGTTGTTGAAAACTTGGTAGAACGCTTACTGCACCACGCAGCAGCTCTGATTCAGGTCCCCAGGATGCAGGGCTTCTTGTTCTGCTGACTTTACCACAGTTATGTTTTGGTGACTTTTCTGCAGAGCTCTGGGAAGTCTGTCTTTGGAGGTGTGAGTCCCTGCAGACTCTACTTGCTGGTCCTCGTGGTCGGCCGGTACTGGGTGGACAACCCCTCCAGGCTGGCATACACACTGACTCTGACTCTGCCTGGTCCCACGTCCCACTTATTGGAGGTCTCAGGACAGCCTCACTGTGCTCCTCACACTGCGCCCCAGCCCTTCCTCCTGGCTCTAGTCAGCTTTCTGGGTGCAATGTCTAGCAGTGGCTGGGTGGAGGCTGTTCTGGCTGGACACCTCATGCATTGGATCCTTGGGAGTCTGACGGCAGCCACAGCAGGTGATACCAGTCGGCAACAGTGGGCCTGAGGCAGGGCTCTGCTGGGCCCTGGTGCTGCCTGCCATGGGCTGAAGCAGGACTGTGGGCAGGCTGGGGCGAGGATGAGAAGGTGCCAGGGCCTATGTGTGGTCCACAGTTCCTGCCAGCTTTTGGCTAACTCCCTGGACTTCTGAGGATTTTTCTGACGGCATTGCCAGTTTTCACTTTGCTTGTGGCAGAGGCACAGGGTGAGTGCTTTTTCTGCTATTTGGTCAAAGCCACTGTTAGAGTTGGCCTGGGGTTTTGCTGAACCCTTAGTATAGAGATGTGGGAGCCATGAATCCTGGGGACCCCTTGGAGAGGCCACCTTTGCTCACATCTTCCCTGAGCCCCCTTCTGGGGTGCCCAGTGTGACAGTGCCCACGGCAGTCACATACTGCTTTCTAGAGCTGTGGCTGCCCATCACTGGCTCTGTCTCACACTCACCATCTTCTGTGGTCTGTGGCTTTGGAGGCCCAGTGGTGAAATCATTACAGCTGTGGAGCAGTGGGCATGGGAAGCCAGGTGCCCTTTGCATCCCTCATGGGGTCCAGACTCTTGGGGCACTTGTACAACTAGGGTGTTCTCCTAGAGTCCCTGTTTTGGGCTCTGATGACAGAGTTGAGCACTGGAAGTACGTGAGTGAGGATTTGGCACTGTTGGGGCTCCCAAGGTGAGACACAGGGCAGTGGCCATCTTTGGTCCAGATCACCAGGACCTCCCCATGTCCCAGTGCAGCAGAGCTACACTGAGTGTGGTAGGACTGGAGAGTGACTTCCCAGGCAGGACCCTGCTCGCTGTTCAGCTCCTGATAGGCTGTGTCCACCCAGCAGCTGGGAACATCGCGTGTCACACAGTGCAGCAGCAGCCGCATCACTGGTGTTCCTAGGGTCCCAGAGAGGGCTCGCAGCCTCACCCGTCTTGCTAGATGCAGCCCCAAGCTATCTTCCCACCCAAGTCTTGTTTGCGGGTTGAAGGCACTCTACTTTTCCTCACCTTGTGACATCCCTCACTCGAAAGGTCAGGCTGTCTGCAGGAGGAGCCGTGTGTGTGGTGGGGCCTGCATGTGGCTCACACAGTGCCTTCCCTCGTGTTTCATGTCTTTGACATCTTTTCCCTTCCAGACAGCAAATGAAGCTCTGTGCTGTGTAAGCTGCAGTATTTGGTGACAGGGTATTATGCGCTCTTTGTGCTCATAATTCCATGTTATGAAAACCTTTCACCGACTTCTTCAGTCAGCTGGCTTGAAGTGCACATTGTGTTACAGCATAATCTGTATTATTAAGAATGTGAACTTGGGGAATTAGCATCAGATCTCTCAGAAAGAAGTGGGAATGAAAGGAGAGATCTGCCTTCGTTCTTTGGGTGTGATCTAGGGCACGTTACTTAAAGTGTCATTTCTCCTAAGCACTTCAATTTCTTCATGGGATGTGCTGAGATGATTTCAAAACTTCCACTGAAATGCATTCAGGGAGCAGCTGCCCAGAGGTTCCTTAGAGAAAATAGTCCTTCCTTTAGTGGCTGCCCTTCTTGGAAGATGGAGCGCAGGGCACAGTTCCTCATAAAAGTCACCTGCTAGGTTTGTGACAAAGCGTGTTGCTGGCTGCCATTGTGAGGCTGGAGAACTGTGGGTAGGTGTCCCACCCACAGGGTGCTAGCCTGTTGGTGTGACAGTGTCAGCGCGGTCTGTCCTCACAACGATTTCGTGTTTCTGTCACGAGCTGAGATGGTGCACAGCGAGGAGCAGGTGGTCCTGAAGTGTGCGTGGGCAGGCATTCCTTCCTGCAAGTCTACTCACTCTCTCATCTATTCTTCAGCCGTGCTGGCTGTGACGTCACTGAAAGCACACTTCCTGTGTGTGCCTGGTGCCACATCCTGTATGCATCCACCATTGCCATGTTATAGATCAGTCCACACTCCGCCGCATGGACCAGTGTCACCCAGACTGTGTCCCTGAACATGTGGCAGGCTGGAGACTGCTTGAGGAGACTGGCCTAGCTGTGGGTGGGCCTGGTGTCCCTCCTGAGTGTCCTCATGTCACAGGGACACTGGCCCCACACAGGTTGTCCGAGAAGGAGCGAGGTGGGAGTCGCAGCCCACCCAGTGTCCCTTGGAGGAGTGAGCCCCGTGACCAGGGCACCTGCTCTGCATCAGAGCAGCTGAGCTTCCCGGACAGCTGAGTCTGACCCCCGCCCCTCAGCAAGTTCCCAGGGTGTGGTCAGCAAAACACAGTGCCATTGTGTCACCATGCTCGTCCTGCTGATGTATCCTTGAGGGCCACACTGCCCATCCCTCCCCTTTCTCCAGTCTCACCTACCTGGCAACCTCTCATGCTTGCCAACTGAGCTGTCCTGAGGGCCTGGGGTTACCATTGCGGGTCTCTGATTCTCTCCCTTCTGGCTGTCTGACTTCAGGCCCTAGCCCTGTGCGAGGGATCTGTATCCATTTCCAGACACCCAGGGGCCTTCTATGGATGCGGATCCCCTAGGACTCCTGCTGTCCACCACTGTGGCTTTCATTTTTCCTCCTCTTGTGAGTTGTGTCTGCCCTAGACCTGTGCTGATCTCTTGGCGCCTGGCACCTGCAAATGTGACTGTGTTTAGATAGGGGGTGTCCTCACCGAGGTTCCTTAGGGTGAGGGCATGCTGTGTGGAGGAGCCCCTACGCACGCCCCTGATCTCCTTTCAGTGCGACGCAGGGGGGAGGCCACTCCAGGTTGGGGATGTGGTGGTGGGCATGGGAAGTCTAGGCTGGGGTACAGTCTCGGGAGGACACCCTGCCAGCACCATGGGCCTAGAGGTCAGGTCCCAGAGCTACATGGCAAGCAGCCCCCATTCCAGACCCTGTTTCTGATTTCTGTTGGCTCTTTCTTCCGGGTGACAGTGTGTGGAAGGGATGGGGTGGGACTGCAAGTACCATCCATCGACCCTGGCTGGGCTCTGTCCCCAGGCACAGGAGAAGGGTACAAGAGGACGAGAGGCAGGAGGGGGCTGTGCTGAGCATTCCTGCCCTGCAGCCCTCAGAGGTCCTTCTCCTGGAACCTGAAGCCCTAAGTGCAGGGCTGGGGCTGGAGGAGTGAGCGTGCCACGGGCCAGACAGGTGGTGAGTGGCTCCTCTCCCCTTGGCCCTCGCTTGCTCCGCCCACGGGTCTCACTGGTAACTACTGGCCACTGGCTTATCTTGCAGTCTACGTGCACTTGCTCTCCCTCCTGATTATGGTCGCCGCCATTGCCTTCCTGCTCATCATGGTTTACAAGTGCGTCCCCTTCCCCTCCCTCCCTCCCTCCCTGCCCTCCCTGCCCATTCCCCCTCCCTGCCCTCACTCCCCCTTTCTCCCCTTCCCTCTCTTCCTCCTCTCCTCCCCCTTCCCTCTGATGGGACGCCACAGAGGCCTGCTCCTCGCCTCCAGAGCCCTCACCACAGCCATTGCCCGGACTTGGTGGCTGGTTGTGCTCCAGACATCGGGCCTGCCTTGCTCATTGTCTGGTCTCTGTGACACCTGAGGACTATCCTTTCCTAGTAGGGTCCCATGGTGCCTGCCAGGGTGGCTGTGTGTGCTGGGCCTCTGGTGTTGCTGGGGTTCCTACCCTGCTGTGAGCAGTCTACCTATCATGAATGCAGTCTCAGGGATGGGCCCCTCCCTCCGTTTCCATAGAGGAGCCGTAGGAGCATAGGCTGGTCACTGTCCCTAGGCCAGGGAGGTGCTGGCACCCTCTCTCTGCCCAGGCACCTGCCACTCCAGGCCCTCCTGTGACCGGCAGCATGGTGGCCCAAGTCCAACTTTCCCAATGCTGGGCAGGGGAGTTGGGAGGACCCCAGTCCATCTGCCTCCTGCTGTGGACTATGACAGAGACCCTCTCCCTACCAGAATAGTCCAAGAGGCGAGGAAGCAGAAGAAGTTTCTCCCAGAGGACATGCTCCCTGTTGAGGCCAGCATTGAGCCTGTGGAAGTCTCGCTGGGGCCATCGAAGTTACCTAGCCACTCTGCCTCCAAGAAGAGTGACGAGAGCACAGAGGAAGGTGGGCTTTGGGCTGCCACGGGTTGGGTATCCTGTCCTGGCCCCTGGACCTTTCAGGAAGACACTATGCGGCCAGCTGGCTCTGTCGCCCTCTCCAGCTGGGGTTCACTTCACCTGGGGCAAAATTCTAGCTGAGCGACTGCTGGCAACTGCCCAGCAGTGGCGGCTGATAGAGGATGATGGCTTCTGGCCCTTGCTGGTGGCTTCTGGCTTCTCTGCTAGGTGCATGCCACATGCCTGCATCACCACCAATAGCCGTGTGGATTCAGCCACACTCAAGCCACCAGGGTGTGTCTGTGGACAGTGGTAAGGCCCTGGGTTTGGCACTGCTGTCCCACCCAGTGTCTCACCTGTCTGTTGATGGGCTGGTGCCCTGGGTATGCACTCAGCTTGTGCCTGCATGACAGGGTGAGAAGGGATGCAGACTTCTGCTTCACGGAGGCTTCGGACCACTCCCAGTTGCAGTACTGAGCACCTGGGCACCAGCTGGCGTCAACTGTGCTGCAGTCCCACCTAGACTGTGGCTGCTGTGGAGACATGTTCTGTCTCCCAGCTGAGGCACCCAGTTATTTCTGTTGATGCAGGGGAATCTGGTGAGCTCGAGGAAACAGATGAGTGAAGTGTGAGGAGGAGGCGGCAAACACAGATGTTTTGCGATGTGCAGTGGTGACCCCTGGCAGGCCTGTCTGGAGGGGCCCACCACGGAGGCAAATAAAGGTATTTTGAAAGTTGTTTCCGGCCTCAGTTCCCTAAGTGGTTACCATGAGCCGTCTTGGGAGTGGTGTCTTAGTTACTTTTTACTCATTGCTGGGACAAATACCTGACACTCAAAATGAAGGAAGAAAAGGTTTATTTAGCTCACAGTTATTGGAGGTTTCAGTCCATATTCGGCTGACCCAAGGCTGAGTGGAACAGGGCAGAGAGCATCCAGTTCATGGCAGTGGAACAGCAACAACTGAAACAGAGGCAACTGACCAACCAGGGCAGCAGAGAGCAACAGCTTGAGTTTGTCTCTCTTTATATTTCATCAGGCTGTCTGCTTCAGCCTATCCACCTTAGGCCACACCCATAATCCCAGACGGACTCAGACCCATAATTGCATCAGTACTAAAACACATAATCCCAGTGGATCATGAGTCAAGTCTCAAACTCTAAAAGTCCCTGAACCATGTTTGCATGAGATTTTGAGGGGACAACTAAACATGAACCATAATAAGTGGGAAAGCCATGGTGAAGTGGAGAGAATAGTGAGTCCCTGTCCCCAAGCCCTTGCACTACTGTGGTACAGGTGAGGGGCCACACAATCCCTGCTGAGCAGGCGAGGACTCTGGACCTGAGGAGAGAGCCTGTCCCAGCCAGACCACCACTGCAGCCCTGCACAGAGCCAAGGCCTGAGGCCCAGGGCTGGCCAGGTCTGGATGCTGGATCCTCTCTATGGAAATGTGCACCTGTTCCATGCTGATGTCCACAGGCCTGCGGGCTTCCAAAAGGCACAGGAGGAGCAACAGGCCTGAGCAGCCTGCCTGCCAGAGCCCCTAGTGTCCCGAAACCTGAGTGCCAGAGGTGAGCAGTGCTCTGGATACATGGGGACCTGAGGACCCTGCCCAGTGGGGATGGCTCTGCAACCCCTGTGCAGAGCATTGTGCCTACCCGGTGACCGTAGAGCATTGTGCAGAGCATTGTGCCTACCCTGGTGACAGCCACTGTGTCCAGCTCCTCATGCTACCTTTGGGGTGGGAGTGGGACAGATGCTGTGAAAGTGGCTCAGTGTGGCTATGCCTGGCTTATCCCAGGGATGCAGCCACTGTGGGTACCACTTCCAGGGAGGTTTGGCCATGGGTCTCACTGCCCCACTCCCCAGGTGGGGGGGCAGCATCTGTCTCTGAGGCCTCTGCTCAGCTCTCGGCTCTGTTTGAGGCTATGGGCGGGGGGTGGCTACTGGCTGATCCCAAGCTCATCTGCAAAACTGATGTCTAGGAAAAGCAGAGGGTGATGGTGTCCCCAGACCAGGCCCATGATCTCCTGAAAGCATTGTTCAGTTCAGTCTCAGGGAGTGGCCCTTGAGGCTGTGGCTGTTGCTCCAGGTCCCTTCTGAAGCCCTGCCCAGTTCCTGAGCCCACCCTGGGTGCTGAGGCCCAGAACTGTCTGCTCTTTGGCCCCTTGCATCCTGGAGCTGAGGCTTGTCCTTGCCTGCCCAGCAAAGGAGATCAGGTGGGTACCACCCTCTTCTGCTTGCTCCACACCCACATCTGCAGAGTCTCCCAGGTACCCCAGGGGCTACTCAATAGCTGGAGCACCCAGGCAGGGTCCTGGGACATGCAAAGTGGGTGGACCCACCCCTGCCATCATGGCAGGGCCCTTGGCAGGGCTGTCCCAAGCATCTCCTCTCTGGACCCTGGGAACCCCATAGGACTGTACCCAGCCCTTCCTGCTGCCTTCCCTTCCCAGCAGCTGTAGTCCTCAAGGCCCTACAGCACCAAGCAGTGGGCTTTCTGGGGCCCTGAGATGGGCAGCCTCTGCACAGGGAATGGGTAGCTTATATGTGCCAGCAGTGAGCATCCCCTTTCAGTCCAGGAGAGCTTCCCACCAGGCAATACCCAGCACCTCGCTCCGGGAAGAGAAGCATTCATTGCGTCATGTGCCATGCAGCCACATACAGCAGCCAAGAGCATTGATGGGGGTCCTCAGGGTACCTGACCAAAGGAGCACACATTTCTCTTTATCAGGGAGTAATGCTTATATAAATCAGCTTTGTGTGTGTGTGTGTGTGTGTGTGTGTGTGTGTGTGTGTGTGTGTGTGTGGTACCAGGGATTGAACTCAGGACCCTGCACTTGCCAGGCAAATGCTTATTCTACTGAGCTATCTTGTGGGCCCCCAAATCAGCTTTTAAAGCCAAATTATAAAACACGTTAAAACAAAGTGCAGGGGACGCAGGGCTGAGGCAATGGGCAGCCTGCCCAGCCCACAAGGAACAGGGTCTACCTTGGCTTATGAGCTTCCTGCCTGCTGCCAGACCTGGGACAGGGGCACCTGCAGTAGGAGCTGTGACACCAGGGACCTCTCTTGTCCCTCTGGCCCTGGAGTATTTCCTCAGTGTGTTCCAGCACCAGGCACCTCTGACTAAACCGAGATCCACATGTGTTGTGCCCTGAGCAGATAGGGAAGAGGGGGCTGTGGCCCTAGGAGCTGTGGTGTAATTTATGTTTCCACTGGGTCCTCTTTGCGGTGTGGCCAGCAGATCCTAGGTGCCCTGGTGTGGTGGAGAGTGTGTCCACATTTGTGCCATACTGTGGAGCGTGTTTTCTGTGAGGCCTGGGGTCAGACTGACTCCTTTTGGGAGAGGTGTCCTTGTGGATGGCCTCCACACCAGGTTCCTCTCACTTCCTGCTGTCCTTTCTGCCCCCATGTGAGCCCCATGGGACCTCTGGGCTCTGCTGGGAGTAGAGATAAGAAACTAGCATCTTAAAAAAGAGAAGAATGGGGGCCCAGCAGGATGGCTCAGTGGTCTAAAGTGCCTGCTTAGGCGGCTGCAGGGACCGTGGTTAGATCCCCGGCATCACATGCAGCAGCAGCCCTGCCCTCAGGGAAGGCTGAGCCGGCCATAAAAATAAATAAATAAATAAACAAAAGTTCTGAAACAATAAAAAAAAATTTAAAAAAAAAAAAAAAAAGAAGAAGAATGATAAAGCTTAGGTCAGGTTGTAATCTGTTGCTAGGGATTCCAGAAAGCTGGGATTTAAGAAGATGGGTAACAGCTTATCCTGACTGATGTCTCCACCCTTACTTGAGATGTTGGTGATTATCTCCTCCCCTCCTTGTAATCCTTTATTTAACAATTGTGTGAACCTAGTGTTAAACAAATAGTGAAGGTCAACAGAGATTATAGTCCTAAATAAAAAGGAGATGCTTCTGGAGCTCTGTGCTCACTTAGAGAGAGACAGATCTCAGTGAGACCTCCGAAGCTACATTCATCAGGTCTTCTCGTTGTTTCTTTCGGAACGAGACCATAACATACAATAGCTGGGGGTGCTGGCCTCTGAAGTCTCCACACTTGCTATCAGTCTGGCCCTGCTGTTTACTGTGCATGGGCGCAGCTTGCCTCAGCTGGTGCAGCTGCTCTAGGGGTTGCTGGGGCTCTGATGCTGCCCCATGCAGCCCTCAGGGTCCCTAGCCCCCCAGCCAGGATTGGTGTGCATGTCCTCCAGTGGAGCCATGGCGTAGGTGCTGTGAGATCCTGGCCCTGCCTGCCTTGCAGACCTTGGTGAGAGCACTCAGCCTATGTGTCGAACCAAGGGGAATTGGCTCCAGTAGGGTGTACTCTGTCAGCGTGAGTCTGTCTCCTCCTCATCCTGGTTTGCCAAGTGCTTAGATCACAATTAGATGCTGGGTTCATTCTGTCGATGCTCACTTGCTCTGTGTTGTGGGACAGGTATCGGGCTTCCTTTCCTCAGGTGGCTCAGAGCGAATCCTACAGATCTTCTGAGGTGGATGCAGCCTGCCTGGAGGTCGCCTCCACTGGACTAGTCTGTGCCATTCTTTTCTGCATTGCTGGAACCTTCCATTTGTCTGGATGTATCCTCCAGAAACACAGATGTTGGAAACATCCTCCCCAGTGCATCCATGACGGTGCTTGGGGAGAGGCTCTAGGCTGTGAGGACCCTGCCCCTGGGGAAGATGGTGCTGTGGTGGTGATGCCTTCCGCAGGTGAGGCCTGGACACTGCTTGCTGCTGGGACACAGCCAGAGGCCTTGCTGGATGGAGCTCAGCCTCGATCTGAACTTGCAGCCTCTGGATCTAGGAGAAATCGGTTTCTTTTCTTTGAATGTCACCCAGTCATGATATTTTGCTGTGGCCGTGCAGTGGGAGAAGACTGAGTCTGCCTTCGGAGATTGTTTAACCTGTCCAGTAAGCTGCTGAGAAGCTCTGCATCCGTGTTCTGGAGGAGGCTGGCTGCAGCCTGCATTCCTGTGGTCTCGGGCAGGTTCTGGCATTACTGTTGCTAAAAAGCAGGGCCTTCTTTTCCCTTTTCTGGTTGTTCGTGTAGAGCTAGTGCAATCTTTTCCTTGCACGTCTTGTAGAATTCACCCACAGAACCACGGGGTTGTATATTTTCTTGTGGGCAGATTTCAGACTGAGTATAATTTCAATGAATAGATGAACGGTATTTGGGTAATCTGGTTCTTCCCAGAGGCTCACACTGCTTTTTGAGTGGGACTGAGGAGTTTGGGTCTCTTCGGTCTTGCTGCCTGGATCCTGGCATCAGACCATTTGACAGTGTCCCTTAAGAGCAGCATGGGTGTGGCCACGTTCTTGTGCCCAATGTCTGTCATTTCTACCCTTTCTTTTTTTTTTTTTTTTTTTTTCTTTAATCAGCCTGGATAGTTATTTTTGTTGGTCTTCTAAAAGATCAGTTTTGTTTTTCTTCTTTCTGCTTTTTGTTTTCCTATTTCATTAATTTCTAATTTTTTTAACCTTTTTTTGGAGGGGGCAGTTGACTTTTCTGTCTTTCTCTCTCTTTCTCTCTCTCTCTCTCTCTTTCTTTCTTCCTTCCTTCCTTCCTTCCTTCCTTCCTTTCTTTCTTTCTTTCTTTCTTTCTTTCTTTCTTTCTTTCTTTCTTTCTTTCTTTCTTTCTTTCTTTCTTTTAATACAAGGTCTTTCTGTGCAGCTCAGGCTGGTTTTTAACTCACTTCATAGCCAGGCTGGCCATGTACTTGCAGCAATTGTCCTGATTCAGCCTTCTGAGTACCAGGACTACAGATGTGCACCACCATCCCTTGCTGATTAGGACCCAGCATCTAATGCCCACGAGTTAAGGGTGGCGAGGCTCATTTGGTTCAATGTGGGTTCCGTCCCTGGTTGACGGGCTCCCAGGTGGACGGGCCTGGGGGAGGAGAGTTGTTCATGCTGTGACAACCGGGAAACGGAGAGAGCAGAGGAGCCAGGGACAGTATAGCACTCTGGGCTGCACCCTGCACCTGCCTCTTCCAGCTGACCCACCTCCCAGAGGCCCTTGAGGGATAATTTACCTCTAATAAACCTGCACTCCCGGCTCCACTCCCCCAGACACCTGCATGGGTCCACTCCCACGCAGTGGGCCTCCCAGGTCGTGTGCTCTGTGGCCTCCTTGCCTGGTCCCCTGGTCCCCATACCTTCCTTTCCCTCAGTGCTAGCCTGCTCACCCAGTGTGCTGCGTCTCCACTTCCCAGCACTCAGCAGCATGAGCACAGGTGTGGCTAGAAGGCATCTGTGCCTATGACTGACACGTACTGCAGTCCCAAGTGGGTGGTGCTGCCCAGCCCTCCCACCACACTGTACCCTCAGCCTCCATGAAGATTTCACATGCTTTCCTGGACAGAAAGTATGGTCGATGTAGATCTTCATTCTTTCCGGTCTCCCCTCTCCTGTCCATCCTCCAGCTCAGATCGGGGCGTGTAGGCAGCTATGAGCGTGCTGCAGTACTAAGCCCGTAGCTGCATGGGGCAGGTGCGAAGGTGGAGGGCTGTGCCCGGTGGCTGGGCATGAAGGTGTGGTGGATATGAGTGAGTGGAGATATTTTTAAGCAGACCTATGCTCAACTACTGTGTGTAGCTGTCATTTCACCCCTGCTGGACCAAGTGGCAGTGACCCAGTACTGGCCCTGTGAGATGGTGATATGGAGTTTCCAGGAGGAGAGTTAGGCAGAGAGGACCCTCACTCCCTGTGCTTCAAGCCCCAGGATGCTGGTCTCGGGGGTCTCCCTGGGTGTGATACTGTCCTGGCTTCAGTACTGGAGCTGGACCTGGGCCTGGCCCAGCCACCTCCACCCCAAAGGCCTTCACCCTGGAGGGCAGAGCAACTGTGGGCCTCCCCTGGAGTCAGGGTCCACAGTCACATGGACACTGCATGAGACAGACTGAAGCCAAGGTGGTGAGTCTGAACCCCATGCCTGCAGTGGACGTGACATCTTGTGCTTTGGGGTTGGCAAGAGGTCAGAGCCCCCTGTCCAATAGTGCTTGTTCCCCTTTTCCTGTCTGTGCACAGCCTTTCCAACAGCTGTCAGCAGGTGCTGCTGAAGGAACCCAGGGGTTATGGATGTGCCTCATGATGGGCACCATCCTCCAAGGACCTCACCTTCCAGGAGCCAGGGGCCTGTGGTCTGTGGTCCTGGGACCTGTGTGCCTGGGTGAGAGCCCAGATCACCCTCCCTCTCTGTTGAGCTAGGCAGGCCTGGGACATCTGCCTATTTCTATGACCTCCACAGACAAGAAGCCATTGCTCAAACTCTGACGACCAAGGGACCCCTGCACCTGGTTGCCCACACAACCTCCCCTTCCCCAGGGAGGTCAGGTGCTAGGCTGTGATGGTAACATGGGCAGGGGTGACCACCACTGGGCCCCATGAGGTCACTGTATGATGGGAGAATCCTGATCTTGCCTTAGTGGTTCACATGGGGCCACAAGTGTGGTGAGTGGTAGCATGCTGGCCACATTTGGCCAACACCCCTGCTCTGCCTCTGCTACTTGTGGGGGTGCGGAATCTTCTGTCTCACATCTGAAATGTGTGACACATGCTTCTTTAGGGTAGAAGGCATAAAACTGTGAGAAGCAGTTTTCTGAGTCATGAGTGGACAAACTGTGTCTCCACACTGAAGCTCCAGCAGAATAAACCTCAGAGGCGGCAAAGCTGTGAATAGCACTTATCTCATCGTAAAGGGAAGCGGTGGGCCCTGTATAGTTTTGGACCTGTGATCTGAGCAGGCTTAAGGTCCTGCATGTGTGGAAATGGTCAGAGTCAGGCACCCAGGGGTGATACTGGCACACAACAGCTGTCGTGTTTGGGTGCTTCTGGGAGCAGGGGTTTGCTTTCTCACCCACTCACATAATACTTTTTTTTTCTTGTTTCACAACTTTTGTTTGTTTATTTATTTACTTTTATGGCTGGCTCAGCCTTTCCTGAGGGCAGGGCTGGTGCAGCATGTGGTGCCGGAGATCGAACTGCAGTCCCTGCAGCCGCCTAAGCTTTCTAAACAGTCGCTTTAGACCACTGAGCCATCCCACCGGGCCCCATAATACTTTTTTGTTTTTAGCCAACAATGAATTCTTGAAGAGGATCCTGGGCTCTCTCAGTAGTACAAGGTTCCTTAATTATTCTTCATCTTTTCCTTTGTATGTGCTTTGCGATCACAATTTGGACAAGACAGCCTTCTACACTTACAACTGTGAGCTCTCTTCATGTTGATGAGGCTGATAAAAATAGAAATGGCATCACAGACTCCAGGCTCCCGGTGTAAAATTCTTTGGTTCCTCGGCCTTTTCTCTTCCATGGGCTCACTGGCTGCCCTCCCGAGATGGGAGCCTTACAATCTTCCTTCCAAAGCCTCTGTGTTTCTTCCAGTGCACCTCTAGCAGTGGAGGACTAAGTTCCTGCCTTGACTCTGTGCCACTGAGTTTGTGATTAAAACAACAAGCCCAGCGCAGTGCTCTCCCATTGCTTGCTGGCTGTGCACTGTGACATGACCTCCATCCCTGGTATTCATGCTCTGTGTGTACACAAAAGCCTCTACCAGCCCCAGCCAGCTCAGGTAGTCTCTGCGCGAAAAGTCACCAGGCAGCTCAGCAGAAGGGGGCTTTGCTGGGGAAGTCTCCTGATGGGGGTCGCTTTGGGGATTTTACTTACTGAAGCACTAACCCTGCAAACATCTGCCAAGGGGTGGCTTGTCCCACGGATCCCACGTACAAGGCAAGAGTGAGGACTTTGCAGCACAGGCTGTGTGCAGAGGAGGAAGCCTCAACCATCCTGTGAGTGTCGGTGGAGGTGGCAGGGGAGAGGCCAAGGGTGTGCAGACCCATGATGCTTCCCTGGCACAGAGATGCAGCCCACTGCAGGCTGTCTTGTCCTCTCTGACTCCAGCCCGGGGAGATGTGTTGACCTTCAGCACCAGGATGCCCATGTGGACTTAGACTCTACCCCAAGGCCACGGCCCTTTCTTAGCACCTGTCTGTTTCTCCCACACCCCCCAGAGCAGGAAAACAGCACTTGCTAGATACCCACTTTTGCTTCTCAGTAACCCCAACTCTCATTGCAGGTGTGGAAAATCCCTGGTTGGGGTGTGCCATGCATACCGGTCCTGTGACTTGTGTTGAACTGAGTATGAACGAATGCACAGTGCATGTTGACATTTAAGAATTATAGCAGGAAGAAGCAATCCACTCATGTCCCCTTCCGTCCCTCTCTTGGACAGAAACTTTCTTTTCTTTACTCAGTATCTTCTGCTCTTTATTATTTTTTAAAATGTATTTGGTATAGGGTCTCACTATGCAGCTCAGACTAATAATAATCCTCCTGTTTTCTGCCTCTCCAGCACTGGGATTACAGGTGTGCACTGCTATGCCTGGTCTCAGTGGATGACTCAGCACACCTGGGAGCAGGGCCAGTGTGGCCTATGGTGCCAGGGATTGAACCCAGTCCTTGTGCTTGCCTAAGTAGGTGCTTAGTCTGCTGAGCTATCTCACCAGCCCTATATTCTGCTCTTTAGAAAACAATAGCGACAAGAAAAGATGCATCCTTGTGAATCTGCTCAGAACACTCTTCCTCACTTCAAACATGCCCCTCCCACCATCCTGGCCACTTCCTGAAGTAGCTGTGGGGGCCTCTTCCTGGGTGTCTTTTGTGGCACTGTCCTGGCTGCTTTGTGTCCTGAGTTTCCCTTTCATGATCATTCTGACTTTGGGGAGGAGCCAGAAGCCGAGTAGTGGACAAGGCGGATAAGGACCCGGTATTGAGCTCTTACCCAACCTGCTTTGCTGCTGGGTACACTCCTCAGCGAGTTCACTGTTTCGATCCCCTCCTTAGACTGATTCCAAAAGTGGCAGGAAGGATGGGACAGGTGTGCTCCTGGAGAGAGGGGGTACTCTGGGCACTCATGGCAGCGGGGCCTTGGCTATGATAGTAGTGGTAACACTGAAGCCCTCAGCTGTGTACATGGGACAGCATGGTGCCCTTACTTCCTGCCTGGGCCATGGGGACAAACCAGGGAGACTACTTTGGCTCCCCAGCCCCAGTTCAGCCCAGGATTGGCCATACCAAGTATACCCTGCTGGCTGTGAGAGTCCCTGGGGAGTCTGCTGTGCCTGCTCCGGGGCTCCGGAGCTGAGGAGGACAGTGTTAGGTCCCCCACTGGTCCAGCTTGTGCGCAGGCCAGGCATAGAAGACTGAGTACAAGTGGGGAGAGCCTCCCGATGCCTCAGTGTCCCAGACGAGCACGGAGACCACACCCTGTGGCCACAGAGAAGCCAACAGAGGAGACTGAATTTAGCATTTGATGTAGCTTGAATTGAGTTGTACCCTGTATCCTTGTGTACCCAGAAGCAGGGCTTGCAGAAGGGATTGGAGCTGTGGCTGACCTGGGGCTAGAACACGGGTCCCGGCTGGAGGTGGTCACTGGGATGTGGCCTGGCAGGGCTGCCTTCCTCCTGGTCTTTACTGCTTGCTTTGCTTCCTGCCCACCATGTGGTGTGCAGCCCCCTGCCCCAGCTCCTCGAGCAGGCCCTATCTGCCTTGGGCCCGGCCAGCCATGGGCAGAGCCCCAGAACTGGGAGCATCGCCTCCCTAGGTTGTGTGCATTGCGCATTGTGTCTAATTAAATAAGTTGGCCTCCACCTGTAGAGGGGCCTAGTGGTGGGAAAGCAATAAAATCTTTTCTGAATGTGATGTCTCTGGCCACCACAGATGGGTATTTGAAGCATAAATGATAGGGTTGTGTAGCGCAGTTTGCCTGATGATGTGTACAAGCCAATGACCTCACTGCATGGACCCACAATTTCTCCCACCTCCCAGCTTGGGCACTGTCTTAGTTACTCTTCTGTTGTTGCTGGGACAAATACCCAATGCACAAGCTTAGGGAAGGAAAGTCTTATTTAGCTCACAATTACTGGAGGTTTCAAGTCACTGTCCCCACTCTATAGGGTCTGAAGGAGAGACAGGGCCACTGCTGTATCCAGGATGATCTGCTTTATACCTCTAAGAGAGGCCATCAGGCCTGGGGGAGGGGCACATGCTGTCAGTTTAAGGATTCACACTTCTCTGGCCCCACCCCTGAGCCACATGCTTGACAGCCCTATGATTTTACATGAAGCTTTGGGGAGACAACTAGATGTAAATCATAACAGGCACCAAAGAGGGGGTCCTTATACTGAGCACCCCAGAGGAAAATGACTCCTGCTTCCAGAGTGACATCTCCGGAGCTGTCCTGAGGTAGAACGTGGCTTGGTGCAGTGAGCGCTGGGATAGAAATGCAGCCCTCAGGCCTTTCGGGGTCTAAGGCAGTGGGGAGCAAGCAGAGTGGGAGCATTGTCCACGCAGGGCCCTTGTGTTCAGGCAGTGTGCAGCTCATCCTTGCACTGTGTGGGGCGGAGGCTCACGGGCCAGGCTGTGCAACCCACAGCTACTGGAAGGCATGTGGTGCCTCTGTGCCTCTGCCTGGGTCAGGGCTGAGAAGACCATGGCTTCCAGCAGTGGTGGGGTGGTCTGGCCCATGGGTCTGTATCCATCTCTCTGGTGCCACAAGAGGCTGCCTTTTGGAGGCCTCGCCATCCAGTTGGGGTCTCTCTCTGGACTCTTGCCTGGCTTTCCATAGGGCAGCCTGAGCATGTATGCAGTTACACAGAGTGGGTGAGAGGTGCCCCAGGTAGGGGTGTTCATTTGATCCTGTCTTGGGTGACAGGTGCCCTGGGTTGGGCGTGTCCACCTGACCCTGTTTTGGATGAGAGGTGCTCTGGGTCGGGCGTGTCCACCTGACCCTGTGTTGGGTGACAGGTGCTATGGGTCGGGGGTGTCCACCTGACCCCATTTTGGATGACAGCCGACCCATGTTGGGGGTGTCCACCTGACCCTGTCTTGAGTGAGAGGTGCCCCAGGCTTGGGGTGTTCACCTGACCCCATCTTGGGTGAGAGGTGCCCCGAGTAGAGAGTGTCCATTTGACCCCATTTTGGGTGAGAGGTGCCCTGGGTGGGGGGTGTCCACCTGACCCTGTCTTGGTTGAGAGGTGCCCTGGGTGAGGGGTATCCACCTGACTCCATCTTGGGTGAGAGGTGCCCCAGGTAGGGGGTGTCCACCTGAGCCCATCTTGGGTGAGAGGTGCCCTGGGTGGGGAGTGTCCACCTGACCTCATCTTGGGTGAGAGGTGCCCCAGGTGGGGGGTATCCACCTGACCCCATCTTGGATGAGTGGTGCCCAGGGCAGGTGGTGTCCACCTGACCCTGTCTTGGGTGAGAGGTGCCCTGAGTGGGGGGTGTCCACCTGACTCCATCTTGGGTGAGAGGTGACCTGGGTGGGCGGGTATCCACCTGAGCCCATCTTCAGTTCCACTGATCAGAACCCCTCAGACTTGGGCAGAAGTTGCAGGTTATAGTGCAGAATTCCTCCCCATGGAGCCATCTCTGAATAAAATGCTGACCTAATGCCCTCCCCCATACTGATCCTGCCGGGGAAAGGGACCTGGGTAGCCACAGACCAGCCTGCATCACCTGGCTGCCTCTCCTCCTGCCTGCCATGTACCTGTACCCTTAGGGCCTCAGGACCAGACTGTCCACATCCTAGTGCTCTGGATCTTCCTCAGTCCACAAGGTCCATCTGAGTGCCCGGCTAGCTAGGGGGGTCACCCTGCAGCTTATGGGCCAGTCCCTTGGTGAGCTGTGGCCACACGTGTGGTGGTGTCATGGCAGAGGTGTGTGGTGAATGAGCTTGATGGTGTCAGCCGATTGGCTCAGGCACTGTGCAATGGCCGTGGTGGCATGGCCTCATCAGCCATCCTGGTCCCTCTCTCCTCTCCCCAGTGCTCTTCCTTCCCTGCTCCCCACCCAGCTGAGCTCTCCTCGGCGCCCTCCCTCCATGCTGTTCCTACCGTGGGCCAAGACCTGGAGCTGTGAGCTGCACTGGCCCTGTGGGTTCCAGTACTGGGAAGCTGGCCAACCCACATGTCCTGTTGAAGTCAGCACAGCGAGTGGCCTCCTAGCTGCTGCTGGTCACTTGGGTCACTTGACTAAGGGGACATCCACCAGGCTCATCCCCTAGGAAGGCACATTTTTCTTTTTCTTTGTTGTTTAATTTTTTGAGACAGGGTCTCACTTTGTAGTTCAGGATAGTCTTGAACTTGAAGTGATCCTCCTGCCTCAGCTTCCCAAGTTTTGGGATGACAAGTGTGTGGCACTGGGCCTGGCAGGAAGGTGCATTTAAAAAAACACACGTGTGTCATAGCCTGTGTCTCTCAGGATCTCATGAGTATCTCAAAGTCACATAAGTGGAGCCGTAGGCAGCATGACACATGTGAGGGGTCCTACGGTCCCACCTTGGCGGTGTAGGCGAAGGCATCACTGCCATGGCCTTCCCCATCCTCTTTATTCTTGGGGAGGGGGATTGGCTGTATCTTGTGATTGTGTGAGGCTCTCACTAAGCTTCCTGTTAGAGCCAAGCTTGAGGCTCATGCCTGGAAGCCTTGGCTTCCCTGGCTGCCTGCTGCCCCAGCCCACACTGGCTCCATGCCTCTTAGTAGTGCTGGTCCTTGAGGCCCTCCAGGCCCAGCATGGTGCACCCACTCTCCAGGGTTTCTGCACCAGCCTGTGGCCTCTGCTCCTCCCAAGCCCTGGGGCTTGTTTCTGGGTTGCTTCTATGTCCAGTGCTTCGATGTCCCAGCATGGCCTCTGAGCTTGCTCTGGTCACATGCCGCCTGGCCCCATGCAGTGGTGACTTCTGTGCCAGCCACTTTGGGATCAGCCCAGCCCTTCCTGGGTGCCTCCTTCCTGCACCCCGGTGCCATTGCCAGGGCTGTGGCCCAAAGCCCCGCAGCTCCTGCTCTCCTCACGGTCTCTTCCTCTCCTCTGCTGGTTTTCAAAAGCCCACTAATCTGTGCTGCCTTGAGCTAGTCCCAGAAGAGGCTGCCGCTGGGCTGCTGATCATGTACAGCATCATCTCCAGCCTTCTCCAGTTGCTGTGGTAACCAGATTACAGAGAAGGCTTTGTCTCCTCCACTTCCCTGCAGCCTGCCTGTCTCTCCCATGCAGCTACTGTTCTGCCTGTGTCTTTAGTCCTATAGTTTCAAAAGGAAATGCTGAGTAGACAGCCCTCACACCACAACATGCATATTCTGCATCAACATGCATACATGTGCATATGTGTGCTCACATGTGTGTGAATGTGTGTGCAGAGTGTATGCATGTTCCTGTATAGAATGAAGACTCTCTTCTTTCTTTTTCTAGGTACCAGGAAGGCTTTATCGGGTCCTGGTGTCATGCAGCTGTTGTCTTGTCCCTTTGTGGTCAGGACTTGGGGACACAGGCTCTTGTTGGCCCAGGCTGTCCGAGGGTGGGTGGCTGCAGAAGATCCATGTCACGGTGCCACCTGCATGGCCAGGAGAGTGGAGGGGCTGCTTCAGAGCTGTACCCCACTGGGCGTAGGGCTGGACAGCCAGGTAGTGTTGTGGTGTCTTTGGAACCTCAGGCTGCTGGTGTGTACACAGCGAGATAGGAAGCACCGGCAAGATCTTGAAAATGATGCTGGGACGGCAAAAGACACTGCTAGAAACCTCTCAGGACCCCTCCTTTTGCTCTGCGCATGCTCCTCCCATATCTTGCCGCTTCCTGCTAGGAACTGTTCAGGACCCCGCCTCCCGCTCCATGCATGCTCCTCACACGTCCTGCGCTCCCCACAGCAGCTCTGGAGCCCTCCATCCTGAGGGTCTTCAGCTGCGCTCTCCTGGCTGCTTCCGTGTCCTGAGTGGATTCAGTGCATTTCCCACTCATGCTAATTTTGACCTTGAGGAGGAGCCAGAAGTCACGCGGTACAGATCTACTGAGTACGGTGGATGAGCACACAGCGTCGTGTTTTTCTTTGACAAAAATCACTGTTAGAATCGGAGGCAGGGTCAAAATGCACAGCAGGTATCTATCTATCTATCTATCTATCTATCTATCTATCTATCTATCTATCTATTTTTAACTTTATTTATTTATGTTATGGCCGACTCAACGTGCCCAGGGGGAGGCGCTGCCCAGCATGTGGTACCAGGGATCGAGCCGTGGTCCCTGTGGTTGCCTAAGCTTGCCTAAGCAGGCGCTTTAGATCGCTGAGCCATCTCGCACCACCCAGCGGATTTTTTTTTTTTTTTTTTTTTTGCCAGAGTCTGGGTTTTATTATCAGGCTATTCAAGCCTTGACGGCAAACTTGCGCAGAGGGTACAGCCGCTCCTTCCGCTGCTGCTTCTTGGTCTTCAGCTTCTCCTCATGCTTATTGAGCCGACGGCGCACGGCTCGTGTCTTCTTGGGTCGCAGGTCCAGAGGCTTGTACTTCTTGCCCTTATAATATTTTCTGAGGTTTTCTTTCTGGGTCTGGTTGATGACATTGAGAACACGGGCGATGGATTTGCGGACAACTCGAATCTTGGAGAGCTTGGACGCGGTACCGCCCGTCACTTTGGCGACGCGCAGCTGTGACAGCTCCACCTTCAGGTTGACCAGCTGTTTCAACAACTCTTCTTTCTTCTTGCCACGAAGATCCCGAGCCTTAATCTTGGCCATAATTGGAAAAGTCAACACCGCCGCCGCCTGCTCTGAGAGAAACCCCAGCAGATGTTTAAATCTGAGATTTTATTGGTGTAAAAAGCACCTTGCTATTCATGCCCCTTTAGATGCTTAGAGTCTCCCCTGGCTTCTATTTTTACTGTGGCAGATGTTCATGACATAAACCCTTGCATCGCTTGGCCCCTGTGTCTCCTGGTGCTGAGATTCATTTCTCGGAGTAGATCCATCTGATGCCAGCCTGCCGTCTGCTCCCTGCGTGGCTGACCAGTGGCCACTGCAGCCGGCAGTGAAGGCTGCACCCCGTGCACCCCACAGCTCGGTTCCAGCAGCACCACCTCGGACGTGGCATCATCGTCCTTGTTTTTGTGGCTTTCCTGGCCAGCCCAAGGAGGTCGTCGGCCTTGTAGCCAGGAGGTTTGTGCTGAGCCCTCTTCAAAGCATTGCAAGGCTTTTCATGCCTTTAAAGACTCTTTACTGGTGCCCATTTTTAGTGCGTGGAGTTTCACTCTCATTTTGGCAAACAGGCACACGCTCAAGAGGCGGCTCCATTCCTGCGCCTTGCCCTGTCGCCTGCCTGCTGCCAGCCCCCTCCCCCATGCTCTTCTTGCTGTCATTTTAGTTCCCGCTCAGGATGCGCCGTGACCTTTACAGTTGCTTCAGGCATTTGGTGCTCGAACCTACACAGCTGGAATCATCTCACCCTCCCCTTCTCTCTCCCCCACGCCTTCCCGTTCTCATGTTCCTGCCTCCCTGCGTCTGCCTCGAGCATGAGCGAGCTTTCCTTCTTCCTTGCCTCATGGCCGCGAGGAATGCCATACGGTGTTTGAGTTTGCGCGCCTTATCGCCCTCCCCACTATATTTTCGAAGTCTATCAACTTTCCTAAAGCTGCTCAGATGCATTCTTCTTTAGAGCCCAGTGGCACTTGCTGTGTATAGATCCCACATCTCCTGTATCCATCCGCCTGTCAGCAGGCTCATAGGCAGCCTCCAAGACTCAGCCCCGTGGGCAGGCCGGCTGTGGGCACAGGTGTACGTGGGCAGCTGGGACCTGGTGCCTTTTGCTTTGCAGGAAGAGACCTGGGTCGAGTGGGAGCTCTAGATTTAGTGCTTTGAGGAACCTCCACACTGGTTCCTGTGGTGCTTGTCCTCGGCTGCATTCGCACCAGCAGTGCGGAAGGCTTCTTTCCCACAGCCTCCCTGGGACTTGTCCTTTGATTTCTCGATGACAGTGTTTCCTCTGAGAGGGCATCTAAGTTGCTTTAGCTTGCATTTCTTTACCGGCAGTGCGGTCATTTCTGTCTGCACCCCTCACTTCTCTCACCGTTTGTCCTCCTTCTGAGAATGAGCTGTCTGCTTTGGGAGGAGGGCTAACGTTGTTTTTTCTTTCTGAGTTTGTCTCTTCTGGCTGCCAGGCTTCTGTCTGAGGTGTGGCTGGCAGAGGTTCCTGCAGCTCCTTGTCTCTTCCCTCTGTCAGTTGCTTCCCTTGGGGGGCAGAAGCTTGCTGATTTGCTGCGGTCCCATTGGTGGCTTCTTGCCGGATTTGGGTTCCTTTTGGAAAGTTCTTCCTTCTACTTAGCTTATCTTCCAGTGGGCTCATCGTTCCCGTTTTAACACTCAATTCTTGATCCATTTTGATTTCAGGTTTGCACATGGTGAGAGGCACGGTTCCGCTTCGGTCTTTTGCACGTGCAAAGCCAGGTCATCCACCAACATATGACACAGAGGCTGTCTTTCTCCATGATAGGTTGTTTGCCTCTTCTTTGAAGACCAAGTAGCCAGCTGCACCTGGCACTTCCATACCCTCTGTCCTGTCCCACTGATCCTTAGGTCGGTGTTTGTGCCAGTACCATGCTGTTCTTGTCACCGTCACTTTGTAATATCACAGATTGTCTCGATTGTGGCTCCGCCCATTTTTCTCCTGGTGCCCATGGTCGCTGTTGCTGTTTTTACCCCTTCTGGGTGCGTAGGGTTTTTAGGACTTTTTCTCTAGCTCTGTGGTGAGCGCTTTTGCTATTTTGAGTAGGACTGTGTTAAATCTGTATAACAACACCAGAAGTCTGGCCATTATGGCGATGTTAGCTCTTCTTGTCCAGGAACAGGGTTTGTCTTTCCTTTTTTTTTTTTTCTTTTTGAGACAGGGTCTTGCTATGCAGTTCAGGCTGGCCTTGAGCTCATTTCTGTAGCCCAGACTGGTCTCAAACTCACACTGATCCTCCTGCTTCAGCCTCCCAAGTGCTGGGATTACAGGTGTGTGCCATCACACTCGGCTTGTCTTTCCATTTTCTGATTTTCCCCTTGATCTCATTTTTCAGAGTTCAGCGGCACCTCAGGGAAAATTCTTTGGGTCTTCTATATAAAGGATCATGTACAAATAGAAATGAAAAAGAATATGTGTAGGAAAAGACACAGTGTTGAACAGAAGTGGTGATCACGAGTGTTCTTTTCTTGTCCTGGTTTTAGAGAGAAATCTTTCCCTTTTCTTCCCCATTTAACATGATGGTGGCCATTGTGGACATGGCCACTGGCCTTGGCAGGTCTCCCTTGAGGTATGTGCAGGCAGGGCCACAGGTGGGGGCACAGTGGACTCACAGAAGTCTTCTCTCCTTTGGGGGCACTGTGGCTCCAACCTGAGCTTCAGCTCCCGCTGCAGCTGGGCCTGTCCCTGTCCCTCTGCCTTGGCTTTCTGGAACATGTTACTCCCTTCAGTGCTTGAAAGGCAAAGCCACATGTGGTCCGTGTAGGGCACAGACCCTCTCTGCACACAGCCTTTTTGCCTATTACCCCCAGCTCTAGGAAATGCCAAAGGGATGTATTTTGTTTCGGGTTTATCTTCTCACCCTGAATGGGTATTGGTGTATATGCATATGGAATTGTTCTTTAAAAGAATATATAGCTAAGCAAAATAAACGACCAGTAGACAGACTCCAAACACACTAAAAAAGTCATTTCTTATTTAAAATTGTACACATGAAAGGCAGTATAATGCATGTTGCTTTAACTTAAAAATTTGTGATCATTTTATACATATGTTCCTTTTTCCCCACTGCATAATAATCTACCTAATGACTATAATGTTACATAACTCATTGCCCTCACTGCCCTTGGGTGGGCAGTCATATACTGCAATTACAAATAATTCCTTATGAACTAACTTTGCATGTATATTTGTCAAGATGTAGTTTCCAAAGCTAGGTCTTAGAGGTGGGATTCTGGAGTTGTACATGGCCTTTGTGGGGAAATGCTTCTGTTGTTCTCTTATAAAGGAATGTGACAGTGGTTGATTTTACATAGGTGCACATGCATAGCTACATACATATACACTTGTACACGCATGCCAATGTTGTATTTATAGAATAATGCCTATGAGGGACATACATGTGCACATAGTGTAGCTTTGTGCATTATCTTTATTAGAATTGGGAAAATTATAGTTTCCCTAAGTCTATTAATATGGAACATCATCTTAATTTTTTACATTTACTGGGCCCACATTCCTGGGGTAAATCTCACTCAGGCGTGGCACGGTTTCAGTGTGTTTGGAGTCTGTCTGCAGATCACTCACCTGCTTAGCTCTGCCTGGGAAACATGGACTCCAGCTTTCTTTCCGAGAGGACTTCTTGACGAAGCTGCGCTTGCCTGAAGCACGTTCCCAGCAGTACTGAGGACGCTGTCTCCTCCTGTATCCTGGAACAATTTGGTCGAAGTTGGGATTATCTCATTTGCTGTCCATATTTGGGTCAATCTTAGCAACTGATGTTTTTTGGGAAATTGTTCTTTTCACTTAGATCTTTAAGTGAATCTGTGTGGGCTGCACAGCAAACTTCTTGCAGTATCCTGTCTTTCGTCCTCTGACACGGGGTAGGGGTGGCACCCCAGAGCCCTTGTGGCCCGGCCTGCGCCCTGGCTCACCATGCCCCAGCGTGTGCTCCACTGTGTGCTCCTCTCATGGGAGCAGCTTGCATGGTGTTGCTTTTGTATTTTTAGTCTTTTGATTAGGTAAATTATAGGCATGTACTGCATTGATTTCTTTTGAAAAAAATCCCAGTATTTTATTTCTGTGATAATTCTGTTTTTATTTCCATCGCTTTCTTTAGTCTTTGCCTTTTCCCCTCTTACGCCCTTTCCTCTGAGTCCTGCTTGGGGCTGCCTTCCCGCTTCTGAGTTGGGCCCTGAGACTCCTTAACTCCATTCCTTTATTGCCCTTGTGTAGTTACCTAGCACAGCTACATGTTTTCCCTGGTCACTGTTTTCCTTAGGTCTCACAGATTCTGAATTTCCTTGGATTGTAGCTTTATTGGCCTCAAGTTATAAATATTAGCTATCTTTCATTTTAAATTATTTTCCTCTTGAATGGCTATTGCATGCTTGTTGGATCTTCTTTGTCAATCTTCAATATTGTTTTCCTTGATTCTTTAAAAGTCGCCCCTTCTAAGTTGATGCCCTTTCCCCATTTTCTCTTCAATACATTTTCTTGTGCATCCACCAACGTGATCTTTACTCTTTTTTCTTCAGTTCCCCAGAAACTCACCAGCTTCAGCATTTCTTAAAGCCTTTCTTTGTCTTCTTGGCACCCAGAGTTGAACCTAGGGCCTTTACCCTGAGCTGCATCCATGGCCCTCTTGAAGTTTCTTATTTTGAAATTAAGGTTTATTGAAAATGTTAATGTTTAATTATTTGACCAGTCTTACATACCTGTATCTATTAATCTAAACAGATTTGATGATAAAATATGTAATACAACCATTTTTAAATTTCTGTTCTTGTTTTGAAATTCTGTACCATACGTACTCTTGTTTGTTACTGTTTTTCTATCTTTGTTTCTGCTACTTTTACTCTTTAAAATAAAATTTTAAATATTAAAAAAAGAAATATTTTATTTTGAGACAGGGTCTCCCTGAGGCACTAAGTTGTCCAAGTGGGGCTCGAATCTATGATCCTCCTGCCTCAGCCTTGCCAAGAGCCCGGGTCACAGGTGTGTGCCGCCGCACACCAGTCAGCAAAGCCACTTTCGGTTGCTCTTGGTTGGACTCTTTGGGTGTGGACATGGGAACACCTGTCTTGCACCCTTGCCTTGGGCTGGAACGTGGTTGCAGCTCCCTGATTCACACATTCTTTGGGATGGAGAGTTTTCCCAGCAGCCATCATCTCTTTTGCCCCTGTTTGGGGACATCAGGCCCATGGCAGAGGGCTAAGCTCAGGTGCCTGCTCATACAGCCCTGACCCCCTTCTCTTTGGGTTGCTTCATTCTGTCCTGGCATCTTCCTGGGCAGAATGAACCCACAGGGGCCTTCTCCCCAGTACCATGCCTGCCTGACTCCCAGAGCTTCCTGACATGCATGGCTCCTCCCTGGCCCTCATGCTTTGCAGCCTTAGGCCCCTGCAGGGGAACGAGGTGGTGTGGGCATGTGAGCTCCCAGAGCTCCCACTCTCAATGGAGAGGGAGAAGCCAAGTGCCCCCACCCCTCAGGCCCCTCACAGCCATTCCAGCTCCTGCCCAGGACCCTTTCTGCCTGGGGAACTGGCTGGACAGGACATGCACTGCATTGTCTGGGCTCATCAGTGCCCCCTCTGGGAGCCACCCATGTTCCCAGGCCAACTGCACCCACAGGCCTGCAGGGCAGTGGCCAGGGCTCCACAGAAACCCCTGGTCCTGCCTCAGTTTCTATTCCAGCACTGGATGGCAGGTGGCACTAGAGCTGACATGGCAGGGCAGCTCCAGTATGGTTTGCAACGGTCACTGTGCGTCTGTCCCCAGCCAGGGCGGTGTGTACAGCTGTCTGCAGACAGTCACTGTGTCCCTGCTACCTGGACCATCAACTGATAGGATAAGGAAGTCCTGTCTACACTGGGAGTTCAGCTCCAGGTAGGGCCACCTGTGGAAACACCCCAGAATTTGTCATGTCAGGGGGGATGATTTGGGGTCACACTGGCACCCTGTTCCCTCTGGGACCAGCACACAAGCTTGCACATTTGTTTATCGGTGCATCTACATTAGAGTTGCCACTGGCTTGGGACCAGTGAATCTGCTCCCCTGTGGTTCCTGTGTCTCAGCTGGTGTTTCTGGTGAGGCGGAAACTCTCCTGTGCATGCTGCACTTGCTCAGCTCTGCACTTTTTTTTTTAATTTTAATTTTTATTTTTTTCTTGTTTCAGAACTTTTGTTTGTTTATTTATTTTTATGGCCGGCTCAGCCTGCCCTGAGGGCAGAGCTGGCACAGCATGTGGTGCCGGGGATCGAACCGCGGTCCCTGCAGCCTCCTGCAGGCGCTTTAGACCACTGAGCCATCCTGCCGGGCCCCGTCAGCTCTGCACTTAAGGTAGCATGGACATAGGAGTGCGTGTCTCACCACTATGGCAGGACAGTGCAGATTTGCTGTTGCGTAGGCTGCTCAGTGCTGGCCTGAGGGATCTGGACTGTGTCTGCAGTATTCCCCCATCACCTTGTCTGTTGTTGCACATGCTGGACATTGCCTACCCTGCTTGGCTTTGAGCTGCCATTCTACAAGGTGCCCAGCTCCTTCGTTGGGCAGTACAAACGACCTTGCTGGCACTGTGCTGAGGTCCTTAGCTAGGGCAGTGCATACAGCTGTTTGCAGACAGTTGCCATGTCCCTGCTACCTGGGCCATCAACTGACGGGATAAGGAAGCCCTGCATACACTGGGGGTTCAGCTCCAGGTAGGGCCGCCTGTGGAAACACCCCAGAATTGTCATGTCAGGGGGGACAATTTGGGGCCACACTGACACCCTGAGATCCTCAGGGTTCTGTCCTCTGGCTTCCTGACACTGCTGGGGTGTCCTCAGAGGCCCTGGGTGTGTTTTGTCTGTAACTCCGTGGTCATCTATCCCCATTGCCTCTGGGCCCTGCAGGAGGACACTTTGCCTGGGCCCTCGCCCGGCTGGTCACCTCTGCATTCTCTGCTGGCCCCAGCATATGGCCAGGCCCTGATGTTTCCCTCAGTCCTCAGGGGAGTGATTGGTCCCCAAGGGCCACACCTGTGGCACATGTCAGAAGTGGCTGGCACCAGCGTCTGTGCCTCTCTCACAGTGTTCCTGGCAGGGCGGCAGTGGAGGGCATCAGCAGAAGCCCCTTCCTCAGCTGGGATGCTGCGCTTGTTGTGCAGTGTTTTCCTTCCTCCCTTACATGGTTTACACACACACTGGGTAAGTGTCCTTCCAGGGCATTCAGTGTCTACAGGGGAGTAGGAGTTGGCCCCATATTCATGGGTGGCTCACGGTGTCCCTTGGAACCACTGGAGGTGCTCCGGACCTGGCAAGAGCCTTGGCTATTGCTCCTTCTTCTCTAGTATCTCTGGGTACCTTAAGGTCCTTTTGGCCATCACTGCTTCCTCAAGGTGGGGACTGCTGCATCCCTTGCGACATGTGTAGTGGCAGGTGTGTGCCTTGGTGCTGTGGCCAGGCCTATATATCCTGTGGAGAATGTGGGGGATTGCTGTAGCTTTGGGGACCCCATCTTTCCTGCCCTGTCCCTGCTGGAGTGTAGCCATGATGAGAAGTGGCCAGCAAAGCCAGAGTCCTGGGCTCGGAGTCAGAGATGCACACGTGCAAGGGGGACTCCAGGCCTCTTGCCCCAGAAAGGATGACATGACAGCCCCCAGAGCCAAAGGAAGCCGGCCTGGGAGATGCAGCCTATGGACAGCAGGGTAGGAAGTGCAGGTGGGTGCCCAGGGGCAAGGGGCTGGCGCTGGACAGGAAGGAGGGTATTATGGTTTATGTCTAGTTGTCCCCCCAAAAGCCTCATGCAGCCATGGGGTGGGGACTTCTATAGATTGAGACTTGACTCATGAGTCACTGGGATTATGTGTTTTAGTACTGATTTAGAGTTTGAAACTTGATCCATGATCCCTGGGATTATGTGCTTTAAGTACTTCTAGGATTATGGGTGTAGCCTAAGGCAGATAGGCTGAGGTGGAAAGCTTGAATGTAATATAAAGAGAAATGGAGAGACAGACTAGTGCTGTTGCTCTACTGCCCTGTTTGGTTGGCTGCCTCTGTCACCATTTTGTTGTTGTTCCACCGCCATGAACTGGATGCTCTCTGCCCTGTTCTACTCAGCCTTGGGTCAGCCAAATATAGCTTCACAAACTGTGAGCTAAATAAACCTTTCCTTCCTTCATTTTGAGTGTTGGGTATTTGTCCCAGCAACGAGTGAAAAGCAACAAAGACACTGGGTAAGAAGCCAAGTCCTAGAGCCCTGGGCCAGCTATCTGGCTGTGTCCTTTGAGGACAAGCTGCTGTTCTGCACTGGGGTCCTTGGCAGCACCCAACCTCAGTTCTGTCAGAGGCTGGGGACCCCAGGGGGAAGCATGTGGGGGCCCTGTGGGTGTCCCTGAGCTGGAGAATGGGGCTCAGGCCACAGTGGGGATGCCAGCCTCCTGCCTTCTCTGCCTTCTATGGCTTTCTACCAAATTCCTCCTGAAATGAGCTCACTTCCCGGATATCCCTGGGCTCCCCTCGCTGTACACCTCCACCACCTTCCAGGGCTCTGTCAGCTCTCTGAGCACCTCTGGATGCAGTTTCCTCACAGGTTATCTTCTCGGTGGTGGATCTTTGAGGCATCCCCTTCTTATAGTCAGATCTGAAGCTCTCTGATAGCGTTAGTTAGAACCTTGAGAAGCCACTCCTGCCTGACCCTCAGAGGTGTGGCCTCTGGCTGTGCCCTGCTTTCTCAGTCCTGGTCCCCAGTGAGCATCTGCACTGGGACCTTGCTGGTGGGACCTTGGTGGCCCTGAGAAGCTGCCACAGTTCTCTCTGGAAGGGCTGAGTCTGGGAGCAGCAGAGTGTGGCTGGGGTGATGCCACGACAGGCAGTGCAGCCCCCCTCACAGAGCTGCCTCTCCTGCTGGGCACAGTGCACCCCCTCACCCTGGGCATGCCAGCTTCCAAGTTGCACTCCTCCTCCCATCCATGTATCTGCTGCTCCTGTCCATCTTCTGGGCTGGTATAGTGATGGCTGGGATGCAGAGGTTCCACCTGGGCAGACAGGAATCGGCTTGAGATGCCACCAGCCATGCCCAGTGTGGCCCTTCGTTCCCCATCCTTCCCATTTCCCTGTGGCTGTCCACCTCAGGAGTTTAAACTCCAGGGACATTGTTTACGGTTCCACAAATGTGGTGGCTAGAGCACCTAGACACTTCTCCACAAAGGCCAGCAGTCAACAGCAGACTCATGTAAGCACTGTGTGCATGTGTGTGCACACGCACAGGTGTGTGTGTGTGCATGAGTGTGGACACATCACATGTGTATACATGTGTGTGCATGAGGGCACCTCATGTGTGCATGAGTGTGGGCACATCACATCTGCATGGGTGTGTACATGTGGGCCCATCACATGTGCATGCATGTGCATACATGTGAGTGCATCATGTGTACATGTGTGTGCACATGTGTTCACATCATATGTGCATGCACAAGTATGGACACATGCATGCATGTGTGTGGACATGTGGACACCTCACATGTGCATGCGTGTGCACAGGTGGGCACATCATGCATGTGCATATGTGGACACATCATGTGTGCATGTGGGTGCACACATGGTCACATTATGTGTGCATGCATGTGTGCACATATGGGCACATCATCAGCATGTATACACATGGGCACACCATGTGTGCATGTGTGTGCACATATGGGCACATCGTGTATGCATACATGTGTGCACATGTGAAAGTAGAAGGGGCTGTATGGCAGCAGTGGGCAGTGAGAGAATGGAGAGAGGAGCACGGCGGCCTGTGGGTGCCGGCACTCCTGTGTGTGTGTGCTGCTCATAGCGAGTCAGGCAGCAATGCTCTGCTCGGTCCCTCAGGAAGGCGAGGGTGGCGCTTGGCCCAAGGATGCTTTTTAATTGGGAGCCCACTGAGATCTGTGGCGGCTGGGCTGTGGCTCGGCGGCTGCCGGCACAATGGCACTGGTGGAAGGTTGTATATAGGGTGGCCTTATTAAAGTGACAAGGCAATTTAATTCCTTTGTGCACAATGATTCTACTTCATTGATTTACAATGGGAAGGAGATAATTTTGCTAGTGTTGGCAAAAAGCGCAAATGTCAGCCTTTTCAAATTGCCAACTTCCCTTGTTCAGGATGAATAATGAATAAGTCACCTTTTGTCTACAGTTAAATATTCTTGAATAAATACAAAGAACATAAAAGACATAAATGATTGCCTGATTTATATTTAAAATAAAGATCAACATTTTGATAAATGGGTGGACGCATTGTGTGTGCAGCCATATGCCTCTCTTGATAATCACATTATTAATTAGAGGCACCCTGGCCACTGGGGTCGGGGTGCACACCCATCAAAGCAAGCCTAGCTCTTGGAGGAGCGGAGCTGGGCCCCAGGCAGGCAGCACCCCATGGGCCAGCCCCTCCGTGGCCTCAGAGCTGGGCTAGGCCAGGTGGGGCTGGGCAGGAGCTCAGGGTCTGGACCCTGCCTGACTGGCCTTGTCTGGTTATGCTCTGGAGACCTGAGGGAGAGGACGGTAGCTGGCTTGGTGGGATACCCACTGTGCCTAGCTAGAACCTGTCTGCTATGGAGCTTGAGGTGGGGTGAGCACAAGAAAGGTGCTCAGTGAGGGGCAGACTGTGCCCCACTCTGGGGCTCCTGCAGGACAGAACTGGCCACATGTCCATGTGGAGAATAAAGTCCTGCTCTGTAAATGTGTGCTTGTGCATGTGTGTGTATGTCTGTGCATGTGTGAACATTTAGCCAGGGTCCCGGGACATGGAGCAGATGGTGCATGTGCACACAGTGTCTGTGCTTGCAGCTTGTCCTGAAAAAGTTGCCTGCATGACTGTGGAGCTGGGCAGTCTGGAAAGGTGCTCTTGCAACTCAAGTTGCCAGGTCTAGAGCAGAGGCCTCCTCCTTGGGGAGTTCACTGTCTCAGGGCCTTCAACCACATGGACCATAGCAGAGATGCCCACAGTGCGGGTGCTTGGGATGTCTGCTCACCTCAGAATTAGTGTCACCTAAAGGGACCCTTTCAGGCGATGACGGTTGTTGACAGCCAGATGTCTGGGAACCGTGGTCTGGCAGAGTGAGTGTAGAATGCTGACCACTGCTGTTGGCGGTGTTCAGACCACCGAGCCACAGGCGCATGCTCCAGGACCCCAGTGGATACCTGAGCCATGGCTGGACAGGACCCTGGGCGTGTTGTGCATCCCTACACATGTGGTTAGGATGATGCCTCACATGTACATTAGGCCAGGAAAAGAGCAATGGTGGTGAGAGAGAACCACTCTGACAGTATTGTGACCGCTCCGTGACTCGCCCCAAGCACCTTCTGTGTCATACTGTGAGACTGTGCTTGACCTTGGGGACCTGAAGCCCAAGGGCAGACCCTCAGGTGACGCGAGCTTCCTCCTGGAGATTGAGAGCCTGGGCATGCTCATCTACATCTGTAAGATTTTCTTTGCTGCATAGGCACACTTTTTCACTGTTTTTGCAGTTACTTTTGTTTTTGCAATGACAAGGCTCACAATGCAATGTACAGCTGGCCCTAGGACATTCCACGTCCTCAGATTCAACCAACATGGGGTTCAAAAGATTAAAAACGGCTATGTGCTGGACATGTCAGGCTGCCCCCTACCAGCTCTCCAGCCACACAGCGCCACGTTTTACCTTGCGCCCACAGCACATGCCACACTAAAACCCTCTGGAGCTGACTCTCAAGGACATGGAGGGTGCAGCTAATCTCACGTCTGGGGCTGAGCACCTGTGACTCAGTACCCATAGACTCCAGAGCACCCCAGGGATGTGCAGACAGACTAAAACAGACCCTAGGCCTAGCTCTGGGGTGTGAGGTGCCCAGGGCTAGTGCCTGAGGTCACAAGCTTTCTCTGCAGGGGGAGGGAGGCCCTCCCCGCCCTCCATGTCCCAGTGGAGCCTGCTGTCTTGAGCAGGAGTACATCTGAGCACTGGCCTTGGTGGCCTGGGGCAGCTGAGTGTCCCGGACAAATCAAGTCCTGTGGCACCCAGGTCCTCCAAATTGGGACACTCAAGGGACAGGCCTTGTTGATTGTCCAGCGATTACAGGTGAGTGTGTATGGGGGTAGTGGAGTGTGCACACAGATGTTGTATATGCATGTGCACCTGTGCATTGTGTCTCCACCAACATGTGAGCATGTGTGAGTGTGTGAGCTCAGGTATGTTAGAGCGTGTGGAGTGCATGACCCATGTGCTCACGTGCACATGGAGTGAGGATGTGGCTGTGATGCACTCAGAGGTAATGTGGGGCCCAGCTATTGTCCTGGGACAGCTCTGGTGTGCAGTAGCCCTGGGTAGGGTGGCCAAGCTGGTGAGTGTGAGGAGCCCCTACAGCTGCTGTCTGGACAGCCACTCTTCAGGTGGGGCAGGTGCAAGGCTTCGATGGTGGTGCTGGTCTCTGCACAGCTCCAGTGGCCCCAGAATCCACACTTCCCACAAGCTTAGATGGCACCCACTCATGAGGGGGCCTTTGGGCAGCTCTGACATCTCCAGTGAGAGGAGGGGACCGACAGGCATGTTCTGACCTGCACACACACAGCCCAGGGTACATGTGGGGACCACTCCATCCTGCCCACCTGAGACCCAATGTGAGCTGGGCTGAGTGAGGCTCAGGGCTGGGCTGGGGCATGTGGCCTGGCCTCACCGCAGTACTCCGGGCCCCACTTTGGCTGAACAGGGGCTGACTTTCAGTGGAAGGGACAGCGCCTTGAAGCAGGGTCCTGGGCAGGGGCTCATCTTGGAGCCGGTGGTTCAAGAACCGGGTGTGGAGGTTCTGCTCCTTCCAAATGGACGCAGGGCCTGACTTTCTCCAGTTGTGGTTAGGGCAAGGCCACTGTGGTGAGCTGTAGCTGGTACACATCCCTGCAGGAGAGCAAGAGAGCCTGAGCCAGACCCTTACTTGGGAGCCTTAGGTAGAGGGTGCCCCATGAAGGCCTGCTCAGGGAGGCTCTGGGTAGACTTCATGTGGATCCCCTCTTGCATGTTGAGGGGAGCTATGATCTGCATGGTTTGCTGCAGGGAAATTTCAAGTTCAGTATTACCTATTAAGGATGTGTCACTTGAGAACCAGCCTACCTACCTGCCTATTGTCTGTCCCGTCTGTCTGTATTCTATGTATCAAAGACCTATCACTTGCCAATGTCCTATCATCTATGTATTTCTGTGTCTATCACCCCCCCCCACTACCCCCACAGCCTGCAGCACTGCCACTGGGTCACTCAGCTTTTCTCAGGATCAACAGGACAAGTGGGGACACTTCCTGGCAGTGCAGCATCTGTGGCTCTTCTCAGAGTTGCCTCGGATTTTAAAATCCATTCTATTTGCTCACATTGGCAGGGCCTGATAACTCTGCTCCCTGTGGGGAGCGGCGTGTGCCTCACTTGCCTTCATGCTCCTCACCCACTTCTGCCTCCTGCCCTCCTCTGGGTCTGCGCCCCTCCCCATCTGCAAATGGTTCCTGCCCTCTTTCCTGCCTCTCTCTGCCTCTTAGTTTGCTCTTTATTTGTACTTGGGGTTCTCACACGAGGGAGACCACGCAGCGTGTGAGCTGTGCCTGGTCTGCTTCACTCAGCACCATGGGCTCAAGGTGCAGCCCCTGTCCTGCAAATGATCCAGGCCCCCGCTTCCTTGCAGGTGGTGCTCCAGGGGGTGCAGACACCATGCCCTCTATCTATTCATTGTTGATGGGCACAGCCCTCTTACTATGGAGCTATTATGGGCTGTGCTGCTATGAACACCAGAGTCATACCTCACTGCAATGTGACGTCATTAGCTCTTTTGTGAAGATACCTACAGGAAGAGGCATTTCTAGCTTCAGTCTTTCTTTGGATCCCCACACAGGTCTCCACAATAGCTGCATGAGTGTGCCCTTGGCCCACAAATCCTTCAGGGCTGAAATGTGTCTGTGCCATGGGCAGGGGCACCCAGCTGTCCCTGAACAGATGTGGAGCTGCCTGCTGCTCTTTAGAGGCTGGCGCATGTGTCCAGGATGGAAATCCATGCCATTTGCACTGTTAGGCCTGAGTATGGCAGAAAGGGTACACTGTGGGTCGAATGTGTGTTCTGGTCCCTCCTGGGGCTCAGAGACAATGGCAGCTGACACCGGAGGAGCAGGGCGGATGCCCCAGGTGGTGGCAGAATGGCTCCTGGAGTCAGGATGTGAACAGGAGCTGGCGGGGAGGAGGTTCCTGCTGTGCCCAACTCAGGACTGGGTCTACGCCCATCTGTTTCTTTATTTTGCTGGGAGGACCTTGTAGGCTATGTCTGGAGCCTCAGAGACAGTGCCCAGTAAGGTTTTGGTTTCTGACACTGTTATTGATTCACTTAGTGGCTCTGTTCCTTTCTGCATCACTAAGACCCCCACCATGCCCCATACCGCAGCTTAGGGAGGAGAGTTCTGGTTTTGTTGACAGTTTGTGAGGGTTCAGGCCATGGCTGCCAGCTCCTGGACAGGACATCCTGGTAGGGGCCTGGCGAAGCAGAGCTGCTCATGGTGGGGTGGACAGGAAGCAGAAACACAGGAGGTGCAGGAGGGAGCTGGACCTCCCAGCCACGCCCTCCTGACAGCCCCACCTCCTGACAGCAGTCTGTTCCCTGGAGTGCTGCCCATTGGTGTAGAAGGCTTGCAGGGAACATCAGAATCTAAACAAAACTGAGCTGAACAAGCTTCCAGGCTTTTCTATCTCTTGTGGCAGAAGGTCTCTTTGGTGGTCTCTGGCGAGCCAGCCACATACTGGCCTTTCCATCCCTGCGGTGGGCGGGCCTCCTCCATTACTGGTGCCGAACATCCCTGTGCCCTGACCATTGCCTGCTCAGCACTGCTGGCTGAGGTCTGCGTCTGCCAGGCAGGTCAGGGCTGTGCTGGTGTTGCCCAATGGCTTTTCTTTTTGGAAGTGGCAGGGTCCCTGTTCTGAGGACCAGAAGCTGGGCCTGGGGAAGGGGGCCAGTGGGGTGAGTCGGGGAGCCCTGTGATTTGTATTGCTGTTGCCCAGTGCGACGTGAGCAGGGCTGGCTCCCATGCTGCTATGGAAGAACTCTGAGGAGCTGTGTGCTTGTCACTGCCGGCCCCTCCTGTCACTGTCACCCACCACCTGAGGAGGACGGTGCCTGCATCCAGGAAGCAGATAAGGGAGCCGGAAGAAGATGCGTTCTTCCGAGCCATACCCCACAGGTCCCCTTCTTCTGGCTGGACCCATCTCGTGACAGTTGTCAGCTCTGAGCCCCACAGCTGATCAATTTACATTGTAAAGGTTTATTTTGGCTCACAGTTTGAGGTCAGGCCCACTGTCAAGCAGGCCCACTGCCCTGTGCTGTTGGCACCAGCACTGGTGGAGGGCACACTGCTCCCCAGGCCAGCAGCAGAAGAGGCAGAGGAGCAGCCATGTCCCCCACTCCTGTGGGACCATCGCACCAGGCTGTGCTCCCCAGGACATCTCCTGGGCAGCCTTTCACAGCGGCCTGGGCATTTCTAAACCATAGCCTCACACACTTTAGCTGCGTGGCTTTAGCTGCCGGTGTTGTGTGCACTGAGATTTTAGGGTGAGCTATAACTGACCCCCAAGTATGCCTGATATGACAGGGATTCCACCCACCCACAGCTCCTGCTGTGTATGAAGCCCTCGTAAACAAGGTTTTCGGTCACAGAGAGAAATTCAACATGACTGCATCCAGTTCTCAGAGTCTCATCTCCACACAGTGCTTGCCTCAGGCTCTGAGGCACTTCTCAGTCAAAGCTGATGGTGCTGACACTGATTTTATTAAATTTGTGGTGAGTTAACATTTTCTGGGTTATTCTTCTGATCTTACTACTATGCAATTGGTCCAAACCTTTAGGGAACAGAGTGTGGCACTATGGGGATTGTGTCAGGGGTCTGGGGATGAGGTCCTTGGAGCTTACTGACAGAGCTGCTGGCACAGCCACTTGGGATCCGGCCCCAGGGCCTTCTGTCTCTGGGCAAGACCTGGGCCTGATCTGGGCAGAGTGAGGAGTGGTGCATATCTCCCAAGGTGAGAGGTGAGGAGCTCAAGGGCCACCCTGGCCTAGGGTCCCCTCTGGGAAGGTCAGCTTCTGGAAGACATGCATAAAGAAGGTGAGGCTTTGGGAAGGGATTTCCTTACAGGTGTGCGGTGTGGATCCTTTAGCAGAATTCCTGGAGAGAGAGCACTCCTGGTGAGTGATGGACCTGCATCCCGCTCTCAGGCCTCCCAGCCAGGAGACATAGTTGGCAGCCACGGAGACCCTGGTATGGCTCCAGCCCCTTCTACGTGGTGAGCCTAGAGTTAAAAAGGTGATTTCAAGGCTTTCTCCCAAACCTGAGCCCAGGCTGGCAGTGCAGGAGGGGCTGGTGCTGAGGGGTGAAGGGAAGGAAGACAGGGTCCTCCGGCACAGGTAGCACAGCCACCGTGTCCTAGCTCTAGCACACGGCCCCAGGCAGTGCAGGAAGGAGGGTGTTACAAGCTAGCTTATATGACTCTATTTTGTACTACTTTATGATCTGCTTGTCCTCTGGCTCACCCTGCCCTACCATAAACCAAGGAATGTGCTAAAACTTTTAGAGACAAGATAGGACCCCAGGTATCCCAATGCTCAAACCAAGAACTGACTTAACCCCTGCCCTAGCTGACACAAGCCCTCCTATCCCAAGACAAACACTGTCTTTGCCTTTGTTTGGTCTGAACTCTGTTCTTACTTTTTTTTTTTTTTTTTTTTGGTGGTACATTTGTCAATCACAGAGATCATAGCCCTGTACCCCTAAGAGCAAGATAGGCAGAGAAGTGAGGGTGAGTCTATGAGCAGTGGGGGTTCCTGGGGCCCAGCTCGCTGCCCTTTTCACTGTGGCCCTCAAGCTGCACTGAGAGAAGGCCTATGCTGGGATAAAAGCAGAAGGCTGGAAAAAGCCTGCGTGAGGGGGGAGAGGATGGCTTCACTTTGAACTGCAGCTCCCGGCCTGTGCTGTGGACTCAGTGGGGGGAGAAGTTAGGGACCCTGCGGTGACACTGCTGGGCTCAGGGATGGAGGCCAAGTTGTTGTTGTCTCTCACCACTGGCCTGGCTCCAGCATGTCCTGCTGGTGCTCAGGGTGCAGGTGTGAGCCTGGGACCCTCGTCTCTTGCTGGGGTCTCCCAACTGTAGTGAGGCCATGTTCTGTGCAGGCCAATCCCGGCCGGGGCTCCCTGGCATCCTTCCTGATGGCTGGTGACCCAACCTGGTGCCTTAGTCTCTGGGGCCCCAGGCTGTAGCTTGCTTGGGATTATTTTGTGGCCCCGTAACTGGGGTGAGTTTTTCTGAGTGGAGCTGGGCTGCTGGGGCTCCTTCCTGAGCAGAGTAGGAAGCAAGGCATGGTGCCATGGCTATTGGGGGTCATGGCCAGGAATCGCTTTGTCCACACCTACCTGCAAGGCCAGTACTGTTCCACTGCTACAGCCAGACAAGGATTCAACAACAGAAGAGAGTGCAGACTGCATCCACAGCCCATAGCCCACAGCCCACAATCCTCAGTGAACTGCTAGCCATAGAGAGCTCACACGTCAAGAACAAACGGATCTCGGCCCAGGGAGGAGGGGAGGACCAAGTGTGCCGATCAGTGAAAGGCGGCACATGGTGCCAGTGAAGTGGAAGGGTGAGAGGCAGAGGGCTGGCCTGGCGCACACGAAGATCCATGTCACTCCGTGAAAAGCCTTCGAAAAATCAAGTATAGAAGGAGTGTGCCCTGGCAAATGCAAGTCCTGAGTGTGATTTCTGGTGCCAAAATAAGTAAGTGTGCCACAACGCAGCACACGACATGTGAGACAAACCTGCAGCCCGTGTCACAGAGCGTGAAGAGCTGAAACCCGTTCCTCTGAGGAGCAGGAGGAAGAGCAGGACCCCCAACCCCCTTTACCTGGCATTGTATGGAGTGTGCAGAGTGTGAGAGCAGGCAGGCAACGTTGGGAGGCCACAGATGCCACCAGGAAGCTGGGAACCAGTACACAAAGTCAGAGAGGTTCAAAGCACAGAAATCAGAGTGTGGAGATCGGCACCTTTTTATACTAATAACAAAGCTGCTGGAAAGCAGTCCCTTGTACAATAGCTTCAAAAGTAAATACCTAGGAATAAATATAACCACGATCTCCACAATGAGAGTGACAAACAGTGATGGAAGAAATTGAGGAAAATACACAAAGAAATAAGACCATCCATGTGCATGGTGGGTTGGGAATGGCAATCCTTGGAGGTCTGCACAAAGCTGCAGGCAGTATAGTAACTGACTCACAATACACAGAAGGGCAGTGGCAGCCCACACAGCACAGCATCCACAGAAAACAGATCCACAGGCTTATGGACCACTGTTTAGAACCCAGAAATAAACCCGTGCACTCACAGCCAAGGATTTTGACAGAACTATCAGGAACATACACTGGGCAAGGGATGGTCTTTCCTTAAGAGGTCCAAGGAACACCAGACACCATATGCAGCAGAAATTAAACCCCTGTCTCTCACTATGCACAGAAACCCATTCAAAGACTTACACAGGAGCCAGGAGTGGAGGCACATGCTTGTAACCCCAGTACTCCAAAGGCTAAGGCAGGAGGATTATTGTGAGTTCAAGACCAGCCTGGGCTACGAAATTAGCTCAAGGCAGCCTCAACTGCATAGTGAGACCCTGTCTCAAAGAGACAAAACATTAAATTAAACATAAGACTTGGAGCTATGGAATTACTAGAAGAAAACTTTGGAGAAAATGCCTTGGCACATTAGTCTAGGAAAAGAGTTTTGGTTCTTTGTTTTATTTTGGTACTGGGAATCAAACTCAGGACCTTTTGCTTGCCAGGCCCATAAAAGATTTTTTGGATGTGAGCCTAACTGCACAGGCAACAACAGCAGACATGAATGTGTGGGGGATGCGAGTCAGCTCAGCAGTGTGAGCGTCCACCTAGCAAGCACAAATCCCTGAGTTTGATTCCTGGCACCAAAGCAAAGCCAAACAAAACAGGGGATTACATCAAACTACAAAGCTCCCACAGGGCCAAAGAAACAGGTAAGGGAGACAACTCACAGGATGGGAGGAAATCCCCGTGGATGGGGACCACTCGGGATCCAGAGACCATGTCATCCCGTTGATGTGGGCAAGTGCTGTCAGTAGGCACCTGTCTGAAGATGAGCAAGTGGCCAAATAGACAAGCGAATACTTGCACTGCTACTGCCAGGTAGAGGTGGGTCAAGCCCACATGTCATGGTCAGTGATATGTTATAAGTAAGTGCCCAAAGAAATGATGAGAAGACCAGATGAAGGTAGCTTCAGTGGTCTCCCCGAGATTCATCTCTCTCCAAGTGAGCCCAGAGCCCCAGAAGCACCTCACGCTTACTGAGGGCTAAAGACAGGCTAAGGAATGTGTGTCACTACCTTAGTGAACACAGACTTCGGTCACTGTGACTCCTACCATGTGCCTAACACTTGGTTCACACAGAGGCTCACTGATGACACTCCAAGCAAGGGATCAGAGAGCAGGACGCCAGCAGGAGAAGCTGCCATCTGCAGCCTTGAGTCCCAGCTCACCGGGATTTACAAGCGAGGGACAGCAGTTCTCCTGGGCTCTGTCTATTGCTCCCTGCTTCTTAGGACATTAGGCTTTTATCTCATCTGTATATTTCTTTAAGGGTCTGCGTTCAGGTGTCCACCAAAGCTACATGCCTCATGGTGCGGCTTCTAGAGTTTGTGACTAGTTCATGATCCAATGTGGGGATTATAGGTGAGTCCCGTGCCTGCCCTGGGGTGAATAATCAGCACACACATGTGAAGAGGAGAGCGAGGCCTGCTGACTACCACAGCGGCTGTCCCCCACTTGCTCTTTGCTGTTTGCCACCATGTGAATGGCTACCCTTTGCCATGGTCCACTCTGCCTTGGAGCCAGCCCAGTATGGACTGAGACCTCCGCAAACTGTGAGCTAAAGAAACCTCTCCTTCCTTGATTCTGGGTGTTGGGTGTTTTGTCCCAGCAATATGAAAAGATCAACTAAGGCACCATGAGGATGAGATGTCACCTTATTCCAGTGAGGACGTCTATTATTACAAAATACAAAATGACCACTGAGCAGGAACTCTATACACGGTTGATAGGAATTATTAGGCCCACTGTGGAAAGTGACGTGCAGATTCCTAAAAACTAAAAGTGGAACAACTTGCCAGGAGACTCATTCCTGTAATGCCAGCTACTCCAGAGATGGAGGCAGGAGGATCTTGACTTTGAGGACAGCCTGGGCAATGTACTCAGACCCTGTCTCAAAACAATCCCAAAAGACAACGGACAGAACGGCCATGTAGGATAGGAGTTCAACTGCTAGGAGGTGATCCAAAGAAACTGCAGACCCTTCTGCACCTGCGTGCTCATTATAGCACTGGTCATGGTAGCTGGGATGTGGGGCCAGGCTGGCGGCTCATCAGCAAGCCGCTAGGTGGGAGATAGGGGCTGTCCATCAGAACACCACAGGTGACACACAGTGAGACACTGCCATTTCTAGACCTGTGATTATGACAAGTGAAGTAACCCAGCCCCAGAGAGGCAGACTCCATGCACTCGCTGATACCAAGCTAAACCTGGGTTCAGAGAAGCAGAGCAGACAGAGTTCCCCAGCCTGGGCAGGCTGCAGAGACAGGACTGCCCTGGGCACCAGAGTGTGCACAGGCAGCAGTGCTCCTCCTGATCTGTGGCCACTGATACCTGGGACCCGCACCAATCAGCAGAGTATTTCCAGATGGACAGGAGATTGCGAATGCTCCCAGCACTGACTGATAATAGCTGCTTAGGTGTCAGGTGTGCGAGGCACCCAGGCTGTTGTCACATGCTGTGCAGTGCAGCCTCCCCTCAACCGGCATGTCTGTTAAATGTAAGAGTGGATTTAGAAGTGGTGTCTCTACTCACCCAGCTTCTTACCTGGCCTGACCACCAGCTCCTCCCTGGCCCAGCTGCATCCACAGCCAAGGTCGAGAGGGCTCATGAGTGACCCTTGCCAGGACCAGAACCGCCCCCCCACACACTGAAGGTTCAGGGAGAGGCTGGTAGGGCACAGTCTCACAGATGGACAGACAGATGAGTCCAAGGCCTGTGCCTTGGCAGCTGGGCAGCTGTCCTTGTCATTTTACCTCTGAGCTGAGGGTGGTGGCCAGGATAGGAGGAGGTGTTGAGCAAGGTATCCCCTGACTCTGACCTAGGACACACCCTCTGAGGGCAGAAGGGCACTATGCATCTCATAACTTGGTCAGAAGATGTCCACAATGGTGTGTTTGGTCCCTAAGAGGAAAGGGGGCTGAGTGCAGGAAGAGTGCCCAGCTGTGCCTGCTCTCTGCTGGGAAAGGGGGCCAAGGCTGGGCTTGGAGACACAAAAATCAGGTAGTTCTGTGGCTTGGGTTGGCCACATACTCACTCTGGCCAGCATCCCTCCAAGGAGTACATGTCTTGGTGTCACCAAGCAGCCAAGGTAGTGCTGGGCTTGGCTCCTTACCATGGGGACACCCAAAGCCCTACAGGAATAGAGCTAGCCCAGATCATGCTCCATGGCCCTGGACTTACAGAACAGCATGAAAGGAGCAGTGGGCAGCACCTGGGGACATGTGTCCTAGGGCCTGCTGTGGAGCAGGCCCTGGTCCACCCAGAAAGTGGGCAATAGGGTCAGAAGTGGGTCAGAAAACGTCCCTTTGCCCCAGTGCTGAGGCATGTGTTGTATAGGACTCCGGGCACTGACCTTCTGCTGGGGACCAATCAGAAGGGCTCTACCATTGCTGGGTGACACAAAGGAAGGACTTGTGCCCCAGTGCCCACAGGCTCAGCCCCACCCTTCCATTCCAGGAAGTGCTGGATTGAACTAAGAGAATGCAGAATCTGACTTATTCAGACTGTGCACAAAGCACAATAACTAGGTGAACTTCAGTTTATTTTGGGGAAAAATGACTTGGCCCACTGTTTCAAGTTTCTGGGTCCATGAGGTAGAACTGGGAATGAAATCAGAGCTCTTCATCTTGCTGTAGGAGCTGGACTCCATGGGGGTATGGAAGCCGAGCCCCAGGCAGCCTTCAGGTCCCCCCAGCCTTGACCACTGAGCCTTTTCTCAGAGGGGAGGGTGGAGGATGACACGCAGCTCTGAGGCCTCCTGTGGAGGCTGAAGCAGGAAGGCTGCAGGCTCGAGATCAGCCGCACAACCTAGTATCTCACTGAGGCTCTGCCTCGAAATAAAAACCAGCAGAGTGGGGGCCTGTGGCTCAGTGGGGCACGCCCAGGCTCAGCGCCCAGTGTTCTGGCTGCCAAGGTGATGAGGGGAAAGGTCTCGCCCACATGCCTGCCCACTGTGCCAGCCCTGGAGACCAGCATGCCTCCCTCAGTCACCTGCCAGCCTGTGCTCAGCGTCAGAGGAGCAATGCAAGCCTGAGGCCCAACCTCCCAAAGTCATTTCAGGAAAGGAGGGAAAATTACTGCTGAACTCAGTGAGTTTCATAAGTAAGGAAAAGTAACTTAAGTACAGAAATTGAACATCCACTCCACTGCCTAAGTTTTCGTTGTTGGGCTACAGGTGCCATGGTTTATGACCAGATGTCCCCAAATACTCTCCCACTAATCGGAGGGGCTTCTTGGAGCTGGCTGGATCTGGGTATGTTCTGCTGGGATAAGAGAGAATGGCATCAAATTGTTCCACTGGCTGGATTAGCATGGCCCTGGGTGTGAGCCATGGGAAGGTCCACCCTGGGTGTGGATGGCATCTCCAAAAGGTGGGTAGCTCAGATGGGATGAAAGGGGAAGGAGAGTGCCGTGGCTGCTTCCTGCTGCCCTGCCACAAGCTGCTTCTCCTCTGTGGTGCCCCTTTGCCAGGCCACCCTGCCTTGGAGCCAGCCAACGATAGACCGAAACCTCTACACTCCGAGCTGCAATACATTTTTCTTCCCTTCATTTTGTGTGTCAGATATTTTGTGCTGGCAATGGAGAGGTAGCTGAGACACCAGGGTAGAATTCTACAGGAGACTCCTATTTCAGTGTTTTCAGCTGAAACCTGGAAAGGTCTCAAAGAGAAGCCCTGCCCCACTTTTCTTATCCCTGCTGAGGTGTTGGTTGCCTGGGCTGAGTTTGTTCACGGTAACAGCAGGAGCAGCCAGTGACTTCTCTGCAGTGGTCCCTCTGCAGGGGAGCTGTGGGTCCCAGCCTCTCATCTCTCCTGACTGTGTTTACAGAATGCGTAGGACCCTTGGTAACCCGCTTAGAGCCGAGTGAGCCTATGCCCTCTCCTCCCTCCTGGGCCTTGCCCCTGACCCCTGGGTGTCTGCTTGGCCCTCTGGGGGCTGCAGCCATGGCCTAGCTGTTTCCACCCTCAGCCAGGAGCATGCTGGCCTCCAGGACCACCGAGCAGCTGCCGACTGCTGCCTGCCATGTGTGGTTGGGCCCAGGCACAGATCTCATGGCTGACTTCGCATCAGAAGCTCAGTCTGGGGTCACTGCAGCTGCTGAGTGGTGGCTGGTTTGCCCGTGAACAAATCTGTATTTCATCCCAGTGTGAGGCTCAAGGTGCAGCCGTAGCTGTCAGAATGCAGACGTGCTTGTGCATGGCTGGCTGCGGGCTTACGTCCTTTCTCTTCATAAGGCACAGTACTTGCTAAGGCACAGTACTTGCTGCCAGCAAATCAGAGGAGTACAGGCTCATTTGGGCTCATGCTTCTGGGCCAACATCAGCTGGCTCTAGGGTAAGGAGGCATGGTGGAAAGGCCTGGTGGAGAGTGGCTCGTGGCATGACACACAGAAAGCAGGGCGGAGAGAGGAGCCAGTGCCTCTGGGCCATCTAGGGGCTATAACTTCCTTCTCACCGCTGTGGCCTGTGGTCTGTCACCTTCTAGAAGCCCCACCCGTGGGGGAATCCAGCTGTGAACCACACCATGGGGGAATGTCCCAAGGCTGCCGGGTCCCTGTTCCTCTGCTGCTACAGGATCCCTGCCCAACAGTCACATGCTGGGGCAGGCAGCTATGCATCAGGGCTCCCCAAACCTGCCTGGAGGCACACTGTCTCTTGTGCCCAGGCCATGTGGTGCCAAATGTGCCATGTGGTCAAAATACACCAAATATTTACACTTTAAACATGGTCACAGTATATGGCCCTCCCACGAATGCCCCCGAGGTCTTGTCTTCATTTGAGCCCCCTCAGCCCACCATCCCAGCCACTTCTGGAACTAGCTCTCTTGTCCTCTTTCTGCTGGGTGTCTGTCCAAGGTGTGATAAGATGTGGAGACTGCTGCCCACAAGTGCCACCTCGTCCACTGTAGCCATGGACTTGGCACCCTGCGACCCTGGCTCCGCCCAAAGTCACAGTGACCATGAGAGGTGTCCTCAATCCACCCAGGACCTCAAGGCAGCCAGGACAAGGCAGCTAACACCCTCAAGAAAGGACTCCAGAGTTACCGCAGGTAGTGGCCAGGATGACAGAGGAGCTTGCTGGAAGTCAGGGGAATCGGGTCAGGAGCTTGGGGTCATGCTTTTGTTCTAATAAAATGTTTAAAAATCAACTCTTGATTGCATTTTCTATCACACCTCTTGCAGTCATCACCTGCGGCTGGCCACCCTGATGAGAGTGGTGGCAGGGTGGGCCAGGCAAGGCCCCAAGGGGACTGGTGGACACTGTGGTGGGCCCTAATTTCTCTCTGCCATAGCCTCCATCCCCAAACTAAGGGAAATGTGGGCCAAGTATGGGGGTGGGCCTGTTCCTGGGGCTGAGGCCCCCTCCTGGCTCCATCTGCCACCAGAGTGGCTCTTGGGAGCACTGTGGTCTGGAGCTCATCTCTGCTGGGCCACCAGGCATATGCTCAGGGGCAGGGATGAGAAGGGGCCTGCAAGTGGGCTGTACCTTGGGACTGCACACTTGCACTGCATGAATGTGAAGTAGGACACATCTGGGGGTCTCTCTGTCTCTGCAACTGAGGGTCTGGAGGGTTGGACCTGTGGGGTTGGAGGTCCTGTGCACCAGGGTGTCAGAAAATGGACTCAGCACTGGTATGTCTTCTAGCTACTCTGTGCAGCTCGCCATGACCTTGTGGCTTTTTCACAGTGGCCTAGGGTAACCCCGGCTTTCAGAGAGCTTTTGATTTCTTTCTTTTTTTTTTTTTTTTCAATTCTTTTATTGTTTAAATTTAACAATGGTTATATTACATATTTTCATCATCGGATCAGTTTAGATTAATACATATAGGTATATAAGATTGATCAAACAATTAAACATTAACCTTTCTAAATCCACATTACTTTTTTTTCTCTTTTCCCCCTTTTTTTCTTTGAAAGTTGACATATTGCATATTGTCCTCACAATCATTCTATAGAGTGCAGTGTGTGGGCATGACCCACCTCTCTATTAATGTTGCATAGAAAAAAGAAAGAAAGAAAGAAAGAAAAAACAGGAAAGAATATACTTCTCTTTGGACTAAGAGGAAGCAGATACATATACAATCAAAGG
>PVJA010004045.1:74939-89781 GCA_004027025.1 Myocastor coypus | reverse complement strand
CTGGATTGAACGGAACTTCCAATTCTATTTTTGTAAGGATCCTCCACACTGCTTTCCATAATGGTTGCACCAATCTGCATTCCCACCAGCAGTGGAGAAGGGTTCCTTTTTCCCCACAGCCTCTCCAGCATTTGTTGCTGGTTGATTTCTTTATGATAGCCATCCTTACTGGGGTGAGGTGGTATCTAAGTGTTGTTTTTGTTTTGATTTGCATTTCACGGATAGCTAGCGATGGGGAGCATTTCTTCATGTATTTATAGGCTTGCTGAATTTCTTTCTCTGAGAAGTGTGTTTTCATCCCAGATGCCCATTTCTGGATTGGGTCTTTGAATTTTGGAACCCTAATGGTTTTTAGTTCTCTTTAGATTGTAGATAGAAGACCTTTGTCTGAGTACTTACAAGTTAAAATCTCTTCAAAATTTGTGGGTTGTCTTTTCACTCTGTTGGCAATTTCCTTTGATGTGCAAAAACTTCTTAGGTGGAGGAGGTCCCATTTGTTGCTGCTTTCAGGTGTTAAACGTGCAATTTGATTTCTGTCCGTGAACTTTTTGTCTACTCTGATGTCTTCAAGATTTCCTCCAACTTTCTCTTCCAGGAAATTTAATGTTTCTCTTTTAATATTTAGATCTTTAATGCATTTTGACTTTAGTTCAGTGCATGGTGATAGACTAGGGTCAAGTTTTAGTTTTCAGCATGTAGAGAGCCAATTTTTCCAGCACCATTTGTTAAAGAGACTATATATCTTTCTTCCAGTACACATGTTTGGCCCCTTTGTCAAAAATAAGGTGGCTGAGTGTGTTTCTATTTGCTTCTTTATCTTCTAATCTATTCCATTGATCCTCAGGTCTATTCTTTTGCCAATACCATGCTTATTTTATTACTGTAGCTTTTTAGTATAACTTTAGGTCAGGAATTTTAATGCCTCCTGCCCTACGTATGCTGCCCAGAACTGTCACTTTTTTGGTTCCAAATAAATTTTAGGAATGATTTTTCCAGGTCTGTGAGGTATGCTGATGGTATTTGGATAGGAGTTGCATTAAATCTGTATAACAGTTTAGGGAGTATGGCCATCTTAACAATGTTAGTTCTTCCTATCCAGGAGCAGGGAGTATCTTTCCATTTTCTGAAATCTTCTAGGATCTCTTTTTTTCAGAGTAATGTAGTTTTCATTGAAAAGGTCTTTTACTTCTTTAGTTAGGTTAATTCCTGAGTATTTCATTTTTTTCGGTGCTATCATTAAAGGTACTGCTTCTCTAATTTCTCTCTCATTGTGTTTGTTATTTGTGTAGAGGAATGCCACTGACTTTTGTGTGTTGACTTTTATTTATTTATTTATTTATTTATTTATTTATTTATTGTCTTTTTGAGACAGGGTCTCAGTATGCAGTTCAGGCTGGCCTTGAGCTCACTTTTGTAGCCCAGGCTGGTCTCGAACTCACACCGATCCTCCTGCCTCAGCCTCCCGAGTGCTGGGATTACAGGCGTGCGCTACCACGCCCGGCATTGTGTGTTGAGTTTGTAACCTGCTATGCTACTGAATTTGTGTATTAATTCCGGTAGCTTCTTGGTGGAGTTCTTTGGGTCTTCCAAGTAGATTATCATGTCATCAGAAAACAGCGATAGTTTTACTTCTTTTTTACCTATTTTTATTCCTTTTATTTCTCTTTCTTGTCTAATGGCTGTAGCTAATGATTCCAAAACTATATTGAATAGGAGTGGTGATAGAGGACATCCTTGTCTTGTGCCAGATTTGAGAGTAAAAGACTTTAGTTTTTCCCCATTTAGAATTATGTTCGCACCGGGCCTGGTGGCGCACACCTGTAATCCCAGCACTCGGGAGGCTGAGGCAGGAGGATCGGTGTGAGTTCGAGACCAGCCTGCACTACAAAAGTGAGCTCAAGGCCAGCCTCAACTGCATACTGAGACCCTGTCTCAAAAAACAAAACAAAAAAAAAAAACCAAGAAAAATAAATAAATAAATAGAATTATGTTCGCTCTTGGATTGTTGTAGATGGCTTTTATCAGGTTGAGGTAGAGGCCCTCTATTCCAATTTTCTGTAGGACTTTGAACATGAATGAGTGTTGGACTTTGTCAAAGGCCTTTTCGGCATCAATTGAGACGATCATGTGATTTTGGCTTTGGCTCTATTGATACAGTGTATTGCATTTATAGATTTGTGTATATTGAACCATCCTTGCATCCCTGGGATGAATCCTACCTGGTCATGGTGTATAATCTTCTTGATGATTAGTTGTATTCTATTGGCGAGAATTTTATTGAGGATTTTTGCATCTATGTTCATCAGAGAAACTGGCGTGTAGTTTTCTTTTTTAGTTGCGTGTCTCTCTGGTTTTGTTATCAGTGTAATACTTGCCTCTAGGAATGATTTTGGAAGCATTGCTTCCTTTTCAATTTCATTGAAGAGTTTGAGGAGTGCTGGGATTAAGTCTTCTATAAATTTCTTGTAGAATTCAGTAGTGAACCCATCAGGTCCTGGACTTTTCTTTGTCAGTAGGCCTTTTTTTACCTTTCATATTTCATTGGCTGTTACTAGGTTGAGAGTTGTTATATCTTCTTGATTGAGTTTGGGTAATTTGTACTTTTCTGGAAATCTGTCCGTTTCATCTGTGTCTTCAGTTTTGTGATAGTAAAGATTCTCAAAGTAGTTATTTATGATCCTCTTTATCTCTGCTGTGTCTGTAGTAATTTCACCCTTTTCATTCCTTATTGATTGAATTTGAGTCTTTTCTTTCCTTTTTTGATGAGGTTAGCTAGGGTCTTATCAGTTTTATTTAATCTTTCAAAGAACCAGCTTTTTCTTCATCTCAATTGAATTAATTTCTGCTCTAATCTTTATAATTTCCTCCTGTCTTTGGGCTTTCGATTTCGTTTGCTCTTCTATTTCTAGTCGATTGAGGTGCTCCAGGAAAGTATTTATTTGTTCCTGTTCTGTTTTCTTAATGTGTGAGTTCAGAGCTATAAACTTCCCTCTAAGAACTGCTTTCATTGCGTCCCATAAATTCCAGTAGGTTATGTTTGAATTTTCATTAAATTCTAGATATTGTTTAATTTCATCTGCAACCCACTGGTTGTTGAGAGTAGTGTTGTTTAATTTCTATGTATTTCTGGGGTTCTCGTGGTTTCTGTTGTCATTTGTTTCCAATTTCATTGCACTGTGGTCAGACAATATGTGTGGGATAATTTCTTTTCTTGCATATACTTAAGCATGACGTATGTACTAATATGTGGTTTATTTTGGAAAATGTCCCATGTGCAGCTGAAAAAAATGTGTATTCTGAAGTGGTTGGGTGGAACACTCTGTATATGTCCACTAATTCCAGTTGTTTCAAGTTCTGGTTCAGCTCTGCTACTTCTTTGCTAAGTTTTTGTTGGTTTGACCTATCTTTTTCAGATAAGTGTGAGGTCTCCTGTTAAGATTTGTGGTATTGGATATTAGATTTTTCATGTCCATTAAGGTTTGCCTTATATAACTTGCTGCTCCTGTGTTAGGTGCATACATATTTATGAGTGTCACCTCCTTATCTTGAAGTTTTCCCTTAAACAATACGTAGTGGCCTTCTTTATTTAGTTTGATCAGTCTTGGTTTGAAGTTTAGATTGTCTGCAAACAGGATTGTTACCCTTGCTTTTTTTTTTTTTTTTTTGAGGTGCTGGAGCATGTAGTATTGTTTTCCATCCTTTCACTTTTAGCCTGTGAGTTTCTTTGAGTTAAATGCATTTCTTGTATACAGCATATTGTTGGATTTTGATTCCTTATCTACTCTGCCAATCTATTTCTTTTAATTGGAGAATTGAGTCCATTTACATTGATGGTTATAATTGAAATATGTTGACTTATGATTTTTACATGATGTTTACTTACTACTGTCTACCTCTTTTTCTCCTGTGTTTAATTGAGCAGCCTATTTGGTGGGATCTTTCTGATCTCATTTCTTGAGTTTGAGTCGTTTTGGTCCCTCTCTAAAATATTTTTTAGTATACTGTATAGGGTTGGCTTTGACATCATGAAATTCTTCAGTTGTTCCGTGTCATGAAAGTATTTCACTTCTCCCTCATATTTGAAAGAGAGTTTTGTGGGTATAGCAGTCTGGGCTGAAATTTGTTGTCATGGAGGACTTGAAGCACTCTGCTCCATGCTCTTCTTGACTTCATGGTTTGTGAAGAGAAATCCGCTGTTATTCTGATGAGTTTTCCTTTAAATGTGATCTGTTTCTTTTCTCTAGCAGCTTTTAGTATACTGTTCTTCTGAGTTTCTGGAATCTTGATTATTATATGTCTGGATGTGTTTTTAGTCAGGTTGATGTTATTTGGGGTTCTGTATGCTTCAGTTATCTGTATGTCCAATTGTTACTTCTGCCCATATTCTTTTTATATCCTTTGTGTATTGACTTCTTCTTTCTCTTTGATTCCTACTAATCTCACATTGTTCATTTTTGCATCATCTTGCAGATGTTGAATTATTTTTTCCTGCATCCTAGTTGTTTTTAAGAGATCCTTTCTTATCTTTTCACTAGCTGCGACCATGTCTTCAAGATCTAAGATTCTGTCTTCACTTTGGTTCATACAGTTTTGCCAGTTTGTGACTGAGATTTTAGTTTCTTGTATATCTCTTTCAAATTGTTTCATGTGATCTATTTCTTTTATATATTGTTCACTCAGGGAGTCCCATCATTTTTCTGTTCTCTCATTTTTTATTAATATCTTCTTTAATGGTAGTAAAGTCTCTTATTATAGTTATCCTCTCTCTAATTTAGAGATTATTTCTGCTCTGTTCTCTTCTCTACCTTTCTGTAGTTGTTCCCCTACTTGAGATGCTATTAATTTAGACATGTCTTTTTTAATTTCAGTGGTTATTTCTGCCCTGGTTTTCTTTAGACATTTCTGCAGTTGTTTTTCTACTTCATAGTCTATTTTTTCATACATTTCTTTTTTTACTTGGCATGTTATCTCTGATCTGAGTTGCTCTATACGTTTCTTCACTTGTCTGTCTACCTCAGACGCTATCAGTTCAGAGATTTCATCAGCATGATTCTCATTTTCTTTTTAGGGTAGTGTCTCCTGTATCTGTTACAGGTGAGCTCGGGACCTGAGATTGCATTTTGCCCTTTGTCTGTATCATTCTGTATATCAGTGACCTTTGGTGCAGGACTGTGTGCCCTTGGGTTGGTGGTTCAGTCTGGGCTGCTGGGTCAGCTGAGCTGCTTTTAGCCCTGGGGAGGGAGGTTTCACTCACCTGGGGGGCCTCCCTGCTGGGTAGGCTAAGCTTGCATCGAGCCTGAGGTCTGACTCAGGTGACACCACTCAGGTGGTGGGCCTGATGCTGGATAGGCTATGCTTGTATCTGGCTGAAGATCTGAGTCACATGTTGGGCCTAGCTTCTGGGTCGGCTGCTTTCACAGTGGACCAGAGTAGGTCTAACATGGCAGACAGGCGAGAGACGTCTGGTAGGTAGGCCGGAGTACTCACAAGAGTGGGTTGGAGACCTCAGGCGAGCGGGCCGGCGATGTCTGGAGGGTGGGCCGGAGTCAAGATACTGTTTTTTTGTTTTGTCTTTTCGAGACAGGGTCTTGCTGTGCAGTTCAGGTTGGCCTTGAGCTCACTTTTTTTAGCCTAGGCTGATCTTGAACTTGCACTGCTCCTCCTGCCTCAGCCTCCCAAGTGCTGGGACTATATGTGTGCACCACCAGGTCCAGCCACAAGATACTGGTTTGAGAGTGAAATTCGTATATTTTTTAATAAAAATTTATTGAGGGTCTCATTTCTTCCCCTAGTATTGGGAATTGAGCTCAGGGCCTTAGTACTGAGCTACTTTTCCATTCCTTATTATTTGAGTCTTATAGGAGTCTTACTGAGTTATCCAGGCTTGGCTTGAATTTTCGATCCTCCTGCTTCAGCCTTCTAGAGTATTGGAGTTACAGGCCTGTACCATCAGGTCCATCTGAGGACTTCCTTGTGAAATCTAGCATTGTGTATTGTGCTAGATTTTGGGATTAGATCCAGAGAAAAATGAAGAGATGGTTAAGATCTCTGTTGTCCTGTGGGTCTATATGGGAAACACAGAAACATGAGTAAACAGACACATTGAAAAGACCACACTAGGCTGACTTAGGGTAAGAGTAACTGCCGTGGCTCCTGGACTGCCACACAGGAAGCTGGGCTGGCTCTTGCCCTTTGAGTCTGCTCTACACCTGAGACTCAGCCTCAGGGCCCTGCTCATGGCTTTGTGATAGGGGAAGTTGACTGAAAGTGGAACCATTGTGCCTGCTTCAGTCACGTGACTGCCTCTTGTGTGCTTAGATCAGAGTTGCTAACTGGGTGATAAAAACAAGATGATTGGAGAGTGGTACACTTAGGATGGACACTTTGGAGGAATAGTGATTCTGGAGTTGTGGCTGAAGTCATGTAAAGGAAAATCTTGTCAGTAATTAGTTCAAGAGACTATGAAACTGGTGAACAAAGCACCTTGAGTCAGCCATAAACCATGCTGGTAGAAGCAGGGTGGGGACAGCAGGGAAGTATGAACCAGGGATGAAGTTCTTTAGGCACGAGAGTGATTCAGGGTTGTTGGTGGGTATCGACAAAAAAAGGTAAGAGCACAGCATAAAAGCATAATAGTTTAATAGTAGTAGGAGGCAGGGAACCTAAAGGATCTATGCATAGCAAACCCAGGGAAACTTGATTGGAAGAAGTCAGTGCTCACTGAAGAGCTGCTGAGGTTGAAATATACTGGGAATCTAGGTTTTTTTTTGTTGTTGTTGTTTTTTTTAAGACAAATTAAGAGACAGCATCATAGATTTGGGGATGTTTTGCAATTTTAGCTGTTTGCTGGTTGGCTCTAGAATTTTCCCCACTAAGGCAAGGGTTTTGCCTCTGACAGCTTTTTTTTTTTTTTTAATGGGCATATGTTTTATATGTTCAGGCTGGTCTGAACTCATTTTGTAGCCCAGGCTGGCCTTGAATTTGCAATGATTGTTTGAATATGCTGTGATCCTCCTGCCTTAGCCTCCTAAGTACTAGGATTACATTCATGGCCCATCACATGTGGCTCTGATGGCCTCTTTTAAATTTTTTTTTCTGGGGGCAGCCAAATAGTTCAGTGGATTAAAGTGCCTGCAAGCAGGTGCAAGCACTGGGGGTTTGAGGCATACTGAGACAGCAATTGAGACTCGGCGTGGTGGTGTATGCCTGTGATTCCAACTTTTGGGAGGCTGTAAACAGGTGAATCACTACGAGTCCATCTAGCAGTGAGACCCTGAACATCCTGTCGGTCCTTTCCTTAAAAATAAATACATAAGTAATTTTAATTTCTAAACTTTATTATTATTATTATTATTATTATTTTTTTTTTTTTTTTTATGGGTTTAAGGTTTGAACTCACAACCTTGCACTTGCCAGGCAGGCACTTGTGCTATGGAGCTGTCTTCCTAGCCCCTCTTTTTTTTTTTCTGACAGCTTCTTAAGGCTGAGTTCCAGGCAGCCACGACCAGTCCATCAAAGTAGAGCATGTGAGAGGAAGCCAGTTTGACATGTTGTGTCTCTGCATGCTGAATCGCTACACTTTATTACCTCTGTCTTCATATTTTCAAATAGCAGTAACACTTCTAGTTTTTGCTATGATTTTTTTTTTTTTTTTTTTTTCTGTCTTTTTGAGACAGGGTCTCACTATGCAGTTCAGGCTGGCTTTGAGCTCACTTTTGTAGCCCAGGCTGGTCTTGAACTCGCACCAATTCTCCTGCCTCAGCCTCTCGAGCGCTGGAATTACAGGCATGCACCACCATGCCCGGCTCCCTGTATTTTCTTGATGTATTGAAAGATAATATAATGTAGCTAATATCATAAAACATGTAATGCTGCCCACTGTTAGTGAGGTACCTGCAGGGTTCCTAAGCACTCATTTTCCCTTTCAACCTACCTTCCTCCTTGCCCTGCTTCTCTTAGCCAGGATGTCCTCTGGGATAGAGGCCCTGCTGACAGCCAAAGGTTGTGAAGTTGTCCCAGGGAAAGATAATTTAACCTAGCTTAACATGGAGGTTTTCCTCTTCTCAATTTTTCACTGCTTTTACTTTTTAATTGAGATATCATATATCTCCAGTAAATGAATGGATCTGAAGTGTTCAGGTTAGTCGGTTTTGACATTTTGATCTTTTTTTTTTTTTTTTTGGTGGGACCAGGGTTTGAACTCACGACCTTGCACTTGCCCAGCAGGCACTTGTGCCTCGGAGCTATCTCCCCAGCCCCGACATTTTGATCATTTATGTATTTCTTTATTTATGTTCTGGATATTGAACTCAGGACCTTGCACTTGAGAGCAGGCACTTACATCACTAAGCTGTCTCCCTGGCACCCTGATCTTTTATTTTTTTGAGGTGCAGTCAATTCACTCTCAAACTTATAGTCTGCCTGCCTCAGCTTCTCAAGTATTTGAGATTGCAGGGCTTTTGTATTATTATGGAACACCTATTCAAAGTAGGAATGTTTCATTATTCTAGAAAGTTTGTATCATTGAGTTGAAATTTTCTTACCATCTCTAGAATTTTCAAGCGATCACTTTAACATTATGTTAATGTGATCTCTTTTAGCTTTATCTGTTTCTTCCTGCAGGAGACTGAAGAGCCGATTGTAGAGTGCCAGGAGTGTGAAACCGAAGTGTGCCCTTCACAGACAGGGGGTTCCTCAGGGGACCTGGGGGATATCAGCTCCTTCTCTTCAAAGGCATCCAGCTTACACCGCACATCAAGTGGGACGAGCCTCTCGGCCTTGCACAGCAGTGGTAGCTCAGGGAGAGGAGCCGGACTGCTCAAGGGGAAAACCACTGGAACAGAATCCACAGATTTTGCTTCACCCAGCTCCCGTGGAGGCCCAGGAAAACTGAGGTGCAGGCGGGCCTCCAGAGAGAACCACAGCAGAGGCAGGGTTGCTGAGATTTTAGTATCATAAAAAGGGAGTGGTGGAAAACTCCTCCCTGTCTAGGATAAAGCATCCCTTCATTTTTGTTCCTCTCCTGGTTATGGTTGGTATGGGAGGGTCCCTGTGGGAACCAGTCAGAGGAGGCCCTGAAAAACTTTAAAAAAAAAAAAGAGAGTATTTGAGAGGGACTTTGGGAATGCTGGGACATACTCCTACCACCCCAATTCTGCCATGTGTACCTATTTTGTCAGGAGTACAGGAAGTTTGGGCTGATGGTTCCAACTTAATGTATCTCCTAGCCCTTTTTCTTTTTAAGCTACTTTAGCATTTGAAGTAGAGGGCAGAGGGGCTGGGGAGATAGCTCCGAGACACAAGTGCCTGCTGGGCAAGTGCAAGGTCGTGAGTTCGAACCCCGGTCCCAAAAAAAAAAAAAAAAAAAAAAAAAAAAATGAAGTAGAGGGCAGAAATGAATGTGCTCCATTTGAGGGTGGCAGTGGAAACTGTCAGGAGCGAATAGTCTTTCATACAGGAAAATGTCCTTACTATCCCTTGTTACTGCCCTACATAGGCCTGTCATACACAGCCTGGCATGGGATTAAAAGGCCCTGGGGAGAAAAGATCCAGTGGCAGGGGCTGTCAGATTAACTTGTTTTTATTCTCTAGTCCTAGAAAAGGAATCAGTCAGACAGGGGCACCAGTGTGTGAAGAAGATGGTGATGCAGGCCTTGGTGCCCGACAGGGAGGGAAGGCTCCTGTCACACCCCGAGGGCGTGGGCGAAGGGGCCGTCCACCCTCTCGGACCACTGGACCCAGGTACCAGGCTTGTGTGAGACATGTGCAGCCTATGACTTGTCCAGGAAAAAAGGGGAAAATTTGTGGGTGTCATGAGGGAGGAGAGGGGACCATACAGACTGGGGGGCCTGACAGAGGTATAAGTGGGGCCTATGATGGTTAGCAGAACCGGGTGAAGAGACACATGGCCAAAAGAGCGGGAACATAGGTATGTGCTTCTGTCTTCTTAATGTTGTTGCTTTCTGTTTCTATGTCACTAGAGAAACAGTTGTACCTGGCCCATTGGGCATAGAAGACATTTCACCCAGCATGTCGCCAGATGATAAATCCTTCACCCGAATTTTGCCCCGTGTACCAGACACTACCAAAAGAGTAGACATGGGTGCTGGTGCTCTGCGTCGCAGTGACTCTCCAGAGATACCTTTCCAGGCTGCTGCTGGCTCCTCAGATGGCCTTGATGCCTCCTCTCCAGGGAACAGCTTCGTAGGGCTCCGCGTTGTTGCCAAATGGTCATCCAATGGCTATTTTTATTCTGGAAAAATCACACGAGATGTCGGAGCTGGGAAGTACAAATTGCTTTTTGATGATGGATATGAGTGTGATGTGTTGGGCAAAGACATTCTTCTATGTGACCCTATCCCACTGGACACTGAAGTGACCGCGCTTTCTGAGGATGAATATTTCAGTGCAGGTAATAAAAGCAGCAGTCCAGAGAGCCACTGTGTGCTGGGGCTGTCAGTGCTGTTCTTTCTTTGATTACCAGGACATTCCTCCACTCTTCTGCTTTTTCTTGGTCTCTCAAGTCAGACATTCCTTATCTACAACATTGGTTACTCTTGCCGCTATCTTTTTGCTTTGGCTCATGTTTTGAATACACTTTTTATTTTGGAATAACATTAGACTACAGAATATTTGCAGTGTGCCGAATGCTGCTAGCACAGGGAGTTCTTAGTCTGTGTCACCTCATTTTCCCTATTCTTAGAATCTTAAATTTAGCACAGTATGTTTCTCAGAACTAAGAAATCAATTTTAATTCCTTAGGATTAATTCCAGACATGATTTGGATTTTGCCACATTTCCCTTTTTCTCTTCTGGGTTCCCATCCATATCCCATTTAGTCACCGTTTTTCCTTTCATTTTGCCTGATTTATGGCAGTTTGTTTAATTTTTTCTGACTTGACTTTTTATCTAACTTGACAGTTTTGAGAAATACTGTTCAGACAACTATACAACCTTCCTAGGTTTGGGTTAGTTGAATATTTTCTTGCTGGATGGAGTTACGGTTTTTTAGAACACACAGGGGCAATGCCTTTCCCATATTGTGTGGGGCTAAAGAGGGCGTTTGCCATCTGCAGGACATCACTAACACTCACCAGTCAAGTCGGAAGCTGCCATAGTTCTCCATTTTAAATGTAGTGGGTTTTTTTTGTTTGTTTGTTTTTTGTTTTGTTTTTCTACCAGGAATACATATTCTGTTCTTTTTTACTGACTTTATCTTAACTATGTGCTTAACTATGTGCAGTATTCCAGGGTGTAGGGATTCTGTGTTCTACTTACTGAGGTCTGCTAACATCAACACTGTGATTATTCCAGTTTTAGTAGCTCTTCATGTTTTGTGACCATGGGTTTGTCCTTTTGAGATAGTCATTGTGCAGTTTGGTGATAGAGATGTAAACTAGAGATGAGAAATTGAAGGGGAAGAGATTGTGTGACAGCAGGGAACAGCACCTGCTTTCTCTGTATTCTTTTCCTTGGAAGCTATCTTGATGTATTTTGGTTCTTCATTCAGGCACAAGCAAGTAGGTGAGATGAATGGAAAGTGTGAATACTATACCTTGCTATGTTGCATACTGTAAATTCTTTACAGATTAGTACAGGAAAAGAAAAAGTTTTACAAAATCATTTGGCAAACTGAAGCTGTGGTCTACTTAATTCTAGCCTAGTTTCCTTTCAGACCTCACATTCTGGAATGTCAAGCCCTTATGTTCCAGTTCTGAATCAAAACAAGAGCAGGAAAGTAAATAATAAAGAGGATAGGCTAGCTAAACAACAGGCTTTCTTATTCCCCCTTTTTTCTCTAGATTGTTTTTCTGATTTCCTCACCCAACAAATATCCATGTACATGTTCTCTTAGAATGTCATTTTTACTGCCACTTAATTTAGGTCTTACGCTTACCCTCCCGGGAACTCCTGCTATCTCACTCCAGGGGAACTGTTTAAGATGTTAACCATTAGCCTGGGAGATAGCTTGGCAGTCTAAACACCAGCCTGGTAAGCATAAGGATTCAGATTTGATCCCCAGTACCACATACCATCCCGGCCCTGCATTGAGCTGGCCAGCAAAACTGGGCGTGGTGATGCACACCTATAGTCCCAGTGCTGGGGAGGCTGAGATAGGAGGATCAGTCTGAGCTGTGTAGCAAGACCCTATACCAAATAAAAGATTTTTAAAAAGTTAAGTTTTATATTTAAATTGTATATTTAAATACTGCCTCATGTTGGGGAACATTTCTTGTCCCAAACCCAGAGTAGTAGCAATGTGTGTCCTGAATGTTACCTTTTGGAATTGACACCCTAAATACGGTTAAATCCTAACGTGTAGCCCACTGTTGGATCTCTGAGCTCCCCAGCTCCAGCCTGCTTTGCAGACTGGGTGCCATGCAGCCTAAAACAACAGCAGGCTTTTATGTTTGTATTCCCAGGAGTGGTGAAAGGACATAGGAAGGAGTCCGGGGAGCTATACTACAGCATTGAGAAAGAAGGCCAGAGGAAGTGGTATAAGCGAATGGCTGTCATCCTGTCTCTGGAACAAGGAAACAGACTGAGAGAGCAGTATGGACTTGGTCCTTATGAGGCAGTGACGCCCCTCACGAAGGCAGCAGATATCAGCTTAGGTAAGACCTTGGCTGTGTGAGTGGTGCCAGTGGTCCCCTCTGCATTTGAGGGAGGAAAAGTTTATAGAGTTGCTGGTGACCTTTCCCTAACTCTTACTCCTCCATGTGACTTAGAGTAAACTATCACTTTGTAGACAACTGTTTTCCTTAGCTGTTTCCTTCCTAAGACCAGATGGTAAGTCCTTTGCATTTTTCTGGTCTCCCCAGTTCTATAGGGGACTAGACACATCTTAGTCATGGCAAAGATAGGAACAAGAAATGCGGCTTGAAAAAAAGACTTTCTAGTCCTTTGGGAGGTGGGAGGAAAGCACTGTGGTTTCTAAGTTAGGCTCTCCCACCTGAATTTTGGAGTTGAGGGCCTCCAGTCAGACCACTGATTCACCAAACTTTGACTTATCATACTATAGACAATTTGGTGGAAGGTAAGCGGAAACGGCGCAGTAACATCAGCTCCCCAGCCACTCCTACTGCCTCCAGCAGTAGCAGCACAACCCCTACCCGGAAGGTTACGGAGAGTCCTCGGGCCTCTGTGGGAGTTCCGTCAGGCAAAAGAAAACTTATCACTTCAGAAGAGGACCGGTCCCCTGCCAAGCGAGGCCGAAAATCAGCCGCTGTAAAGCCTGGTAAGTGCTTCCTCTCATGCCTTGGCAAAATGAGGGGTCAGCTGTTGGGAAAATGGAGTCTACTATATAGGACAGCAGCTCCTCTCATGGCTAGACTTGGGGGCCCATAGACCATAGATAGCATCGAGTTCACTGAGCCCCTGTTCCCCTTGTCCTCTGAGCAGAGGCCAGTGGGGTTAGATAGCCACATTCACTAACTCCTGTGTAGGTTCTAGGAGGGAAGGGCAGGCTGAATTTCCAGAAGATTCAAAAAAGGTACAGTGTGTCTTGCCTGCCCAATCTTTTTTTTTTTTTTTTTTTTTTTTTTTTTTTTTTTTTTTTGTCTTTTTGAGACAGGGTCTCAGTATGCAGTTCAGGCTGGCCTTAAGCTCACTTTTGTAGCCCAGGCTGGTCTCGAACTCGCACTGATCCTCCTGCCTCAGCCTCCCGAGTGCTAGGATTACAGGGGTGCGCCACCATGCCCGGCTTGCCTGCCCAATCTTCATTCTCCTAGAAATGCCATTCTTCTTCCTCTTACACCCAGGCTTTGTCTTCAAAAGTATGCTGTGCCTCTCCTGACTATCATCCAGTCCACCCCTTTCCAGTTGCTCACATCCCATGTTAGAAAGGAAAAAACCCATTTCTTACTCAGTCTTTATCATGACCCAGACTTAGCTGCTCTGGCTTCTAAAGATGGAGGCAGCGTCCTCACCTTCTGCTCTGATAGCTTTGCTGCTGCTAATACTGTGTTCTAGCACCCAAGTCTTTTTTTTTTTCCCCATGTGTTTGACAGCTGCTATGTTTTACTGCATTTGAAAACATTATCTTTGCCATGTATTTACAGCATGAGGCATGCAACCTAATTACTGCATACATATTATCTCATGTATGATGTCTTAACATACAGGTGCTACACTTTGTTTTCCAGTGGAGGAATCTGAGGCACAGAAATGTTTTTAACTTTGCCAAGGTAACAGAGTAGGCCAGGATTCAGACTCAAACAGTCTTAACTTGGAATCCAGCTGTATGTGCATGACAATCACTTGGCCTCTGAGACTTTTGCTGCTGGTTTTGTTGTAGGGAGGCATGCATGACCTGGCTGTCATCTTAGCCTCCTAGTGAGCCCATGATTCAGCTTCTCCAGGTCAGGTGCCATTTTCTTAAGGACTCACCAGGGCACTTCTGACATGGGTAGTTCTGGAAGTCCTGGACTGCCTGGGTCCCTACCTACTACATTAGGCAGGATATTTTCATGTGGTATTGTTTCCACATAAAAGCACTTGGTTACTGAGTATTCTCTGCACCATTTCTGTGAAGATCAAAGATGAGGTGAGGATCTTCCCATTACAGTTCTTGGTAATGAAAATTTTCTTTAAAGGGAGCTATGGTATTCTTTTCTTTTTTTTTTTTTTTTTTTTCCTTGTTTCAGAACTTTTGTTTGTTCATTTATTTATTTTTATGGCTGGCTCAGCCTGCCCTGAGGGCAGGGCTGGCACAGCATGTGGTGCCAGGGATTAAACCGCAGTCCCTGCAGCTGCCCAAGCTTTCCTAAGCAGGCACTTTAGACCACCGAACCATCCTGCTGGGCCCAGGAGCTATGGTTTTCTTATCCTTTTTTTTTTTTTT
>PVJA010004045.1:56810-68707 GCA_004027025.1 Myocastor coypus | reverse complement strand
CATATCAACCACAGAATATTTAACTGTTTACTGCTGTGTCTCCCACACTTTGAATAGTATCAGAACATATAATAAGTGTTTAATAAAACTACTTTTATAAATGAACATATCCAGCAGATGTTTCAGAGTGAAGAAGCACAGTTGCTGCATGGTCTCTAGAGACAGCGGATGACCCCTCAGGTCCTCCTTGTCTGGCAAGTGAAGAATTCCCACTGGGGTAGGGGCAGTCACTTGCTACCCAAGAGTGATGGGAAGAGTTTATACCTCTGGGTTGCTTCCAGGAGAAAGGGAAGAGCCTTCTCACCAGGCTGCAGATGTCTGGTGAGTGGTTAAGTGTTTTGAATCTTCTGTTACATATTTGGGAACTGGTGGAATTGACTGTGTAAGAAGTTTTCACATCCCAAAACTACAAAAGAAAGAAAGAAAGAGCCTCATTAAATACCATGCTTTCTCAGATTCTTTAAAGAAACACATAGATGATGTTTACTTAACCCTCAAAGAGTTTCTGTGACTCCTGCTAAAATCACACAGGAAAAATTGTGCTCGGGAACACTTCCGAGACAGAAGGGAGGGCAATAAAGTGCTTTTTTTTTTTTTTTTGAGACAGGGTCTCACTGTGCAGTTCAGGCTGGCTTTGAGCTCACTTTTGTAGCCCAGGCTGGTCTTGAACTCACAACGATCCTCCTGCCTCAGCCTCCCAAGTGCTGGGATTACAGGCGTGAGCCACCACGCCCGGCTAAAGTGCTTTTATGAAAGGGAATAACACAGACCTCTCAGAAGCCACTTCTCAATCGAAAAGAGATGTTTCACAAGTTTCTAGTCAGAAAGGGGTGGTGCTCTCCTTTCATAATAGGCAGGGAAGCTGGGGTCCCCAGTGTCTGTGGCTGCACCAGCACATCTGTGTCAGAGCTAGAACTAAAAGCCACACTGCTACCAGGGCAACAATATGTAACCTAGCACAGGACACAAAACCCTTCTATCGGGGCTGGGGAGATAGCTCCGAGGCACAAGTGCCTGCTGGGCAAGTGCAAGGTTGTGAGTTCGAACCCTGGTCCAACCAAAAAAAAACCCTTCTATCAGTGGTTTTAGTATTTTATTTTGATATCTTTATGGGAAAATAACCTTCCTTACAATTTGATTAGACACACTCCTGTATTTTTGAGTCTTTTTTATGAAATGAGACTATCTGGATGACTAAAGTCATCTTCCTTCTCTGGAATTCCACGGCTCATTAAAAAGCCATACACACATGGTCTGTTTTGAGTTTCCAGGGCTCTTCCTACCTGCCCAGAGTCCCACCAGCCTGGGTGTAGTATTTATTATAATCCAGTCGTAACAGTAGCTGGGCCAAATCTGAGTTGATCTGATGATTCCGAACACTGGAGAGAATCTTGAATAGGAGTGAAGACTGGCGGCTAAAGCCCTGTGGAGAGAGGACTCAGGCTGTCATCCCTTAACTTCTCAATTCCCCTGGGGAGTAGAAAGCAGAGGAGCCTCTGGGAACAGCCTTGTTCAGGATTCCCCAGAGCCACCTGGCCTCATCAGCTCCCGGATTGACTTCTTACTAGCAGCTCTGTAGACTGCATGGTTTCCTATAAAAATTTTTCTCATTAGTAGGAATTTAGCAGGAATTTGGGAATTTGGTTTCACATGAATCTGGGGTTGGGGGAGTTTGTCTATGTGACAGGGCGATATTACCACTTCAGTGAGAGGAGTTTAAGGAAGAAGGTAAGATGAGGGAAAGTGAGCACAAAGCCAAGGCACATTTGATTGCTGAATAAACTACCTTACTGAGGGTGAAACTATTTTGAACACTAAGGTGTGGCACATGAATCATCTACTTCAAAATCAACTCCTGCTAACATTTTAATCTCTGTATCATATATTTTTGTATGTGTATGTTGGGGAAATGCTTTACTGACTCAGAGGGAAAATGAGGAGCCTTTAGGACCAAAACACCGCTACCCTGTAGATAGAGCTGTGTGCCTCCATCAGGCATGCTCACCTTCACAAGGATGCTCAGCTGGGCTGCTCCACGCTCATCCAGTGGGCCCAGGTTCTGACTGACCAGCAAACAGAAACTATGACAGAGATCTAGGATTTCATTCAGGCAATGAAACACCTGCCCAGGAAAGAGGGTGGGCATTAGAAAAAGAAGACTCATCTGTGGTGAAAAGAAAGCCTCAAGAAAAATATTAGCTGACCTCACACTGCTACCCCAAAGGCCTGCTGGCCCCTCAGACAACACAGGTGAATGTGTTCTCAGTTTCCTTTCGCTGCGTTTAACCAGTCATAATTGCCTGCACCACAGTGTATTCCTGCCTCTGAGCTATGTGTTGTCCTCATGTCCAGAACACTCTTCTCTTGGATATCAGTGCAAACCCTGCTGTCTGGGGAGTGTTCATCCCACACTGTAGCTATAGTGAGCCCCAGGTCTCTGTGCTGTAATGTGTACTGTGCACTTGACATTGTGTAGGTCACCTGTGCTATCAGTGGTTTCTGTATAAATGTGTCTTGTTTCTCCAACTAGATTGTGAGCTCCTTAAGGGCAGAGCCATGATTTATACCTCTTTGTATCCCCAGTGCCTTGCATACAGTAAGCACTCAATAAATATTTAATGAAGATGACCTATTGTGACTATTCTCTTTTTCCTGTGGATGCAGTCATGCCTGACAAGGACGGATCTACCTATCATGGTAGTTGTGCTTGTTTTCGCCTGACACATGTTTTGGAGTATTATCTGTGTAACTCACTTGCTAGTATAGCAAAAGTAACAGCCCATATGCCAGAACACAAGAAGGGTACGGCCCTTACGCTGCAGCACCCTGAGAAGTTAGCCAGCTCACACTACACCAGAGATGATGATAAAAGTCATTTCGGTCTTCCTGCTTTTAATCTTGGATTGACAATCAACCTGTGATTGATAAGAAATGGTGCCTGCTGGTAGAATCTGGGGATTCTAATTCCCATGTGCCAGATGATTCCATCATGCTGAGAAAGTTGAGAATAACTGCCATGAAGGAGACAGAGGTGTGTGTGTGTGTGTGTGTGTGTGTGTGTGTGTGTGTGTGCATGCAAATACAGACACAGTGACACAGACAGATGTCACTCTAGTGCTCCATGAAACAATTTTGAAATGGTTGGTTGATCCTGGTCTGACAGATGCCAAAGAAAATGAACCCTGCTTTTCATTTGTTTTTCTGTAGTGTCAGAGCTCTGTACTTTACATCCCTCTATCTTGGCAATTCTCAGCCTGTGGATTGCAACTCTGGCAGGGGTCAAATGACCAAAACAAGGGGATCGCCTAAAGCCATCGGAAAATTATTTATTTGGAATTACAGTTTGGAAGTAGCCACCAAAATTATTTTTTGGTTTGGGGTCACCACAACATGAGGAACTGTATTGTGGGGTCACGGCAATAGAAAGGTTGAGAACCACTGCTCTATCTGAAAGTTAAATGCATAATTCTTTTATCTTGCTATTCCCTCTACAATAAAAAGATGCAGAAATTCAAAACACTTCAGTTTCCTTTTAACATTTCCTTTTAATTTTACTTTGTAAGTTGTTAAAAAAAAAAGTTTAAAAAATAGACCTAAACAAGAGCTTAATGAGTATTTCTTATCCTGCCAATCCAAGTGCCTGAGGGAGCAGTGAGTACTAGAACCAGTCTAAGGAAACTGAGCAGCCTGACTTACAGGTTTCAGCAGGATAAAGGACTGAGCCAGCAGGTTGCTTAGAAAGTGGTCATGAGCCAGTCGGATGCTTTCAAAGTCACGAGTAGAATTGATCTGATGAAGCAGCTGCGAGAACTGAGACTCCAGCACATCTACCTGATAGTGACACAAATAACATTCAGTGCCTTCATATTCTAAGACTCTTCTACCCTATCTACCTAAGGGTATAATAGGCTAGAATAGAATATGATAGTCTAGAACAAAAATTCCTTATTCCCACTGGTCTTCCCTCCAATTAAGCCATTTTCAGGGTCACCAAAGACCACAGCCATGCAGGATACACATGTAATCATCTTGACCACCTTCAGTGTTTTAGGAAACCCTTCTCCCCTGCCCCAACCTAATCCCCATCCATGCCCCACCCCTCTGCTTAATGACTTGAGTTCTATAAGATCCCACAAATTCTTGCAAACACCAAGGAACAAGTCAAGTGCTGCATTACTGAGAAGGACCCTAACTCCTACTCCCTTGTCCATACAGCTTTACTTCCCCTAAAATGCTCTCATTAGACAGGTAGAACCTGAGTTTTCTCAAATGTGAGCAGTTACCTAAATATAGGGCCTACAAGCCCTCTTTACTACCACTCACCACTTCTTAGACTCCATCCCCCAGCACATACCTGGAGATAATACTGGAGATTATCCACCAAGAAAGCCATGTGATTTCGAAGGCGCCACTTGACTGCATCTGTCTGGTTAGACTTGAGGTGCTTGCGCTGCATCTGCAGAGCCCAGCAGTGCTGTAGTTCAGCCTGGACCCGGCGCACACTCAGCAAGTACTTGAAAACAACATTGTACCTAGGACAGGACATGAGGTTAGTCATGAGACAACACCCCCATGACAGACACTAGGACACCAGCATCTCCCACCTCCTCCAAATAAGCAAGCAGCAAAGAATAGCTAGAGCTGTGGGCACATCATATATAGGACTCAGAATGAATGAACCAGCTATACCAGAGGGACTTTTAGCAATAAAATTCTGAATGAAAAGTGAAGTGGAAAAGATCACACTTAAGTAAGTCTTAACTAAAAGCCAAGAGAAAACCCTTTCGGGGAATATACATAGATGTTATAAAACTATAGAGAAAATAAATAAAACAAAGAACTTATAACATTAGCTGCCTCAGGCTAGGAAGCAGGAAAATAGGATGGGGAGAACACAAAAGCATGAACATTTATCAGTGACTTATGGCTGTACCTGATGTCCCCCAAAGGTTCATGCACTCACAGGTGGGGCTTTTCAGAGATGGCTAGATCTTCAGGTGTGAATGTGGATTAAAGGTGTGCATTTCTAGTTCAGTCCACTGATTGGTTTAACATAGTTCTGAGTGTGGGTAATGGGAAGTCCCGCTCTGAATGTGGGTAATGGGAAGCCCTGCTCTGAATGTGGGTGGCATCACACAAAAGGCTGATAGCCTTGGATGGGATAAAAAAGAAAGGTTGGTTGCTGCTTGCTTCTGCTTGATGCCTCTTTCCTGCTATGCCATGGACTATTTCCCTCCTCTCATTCTCTGTTATGCTACCTTGCCTTGGAGTCAAGAGACTGAAAACTACAAACTATAAGCTATATTCTTTCTCCTTTAACTGTTGGTGTCAAATATTTTTGTCTGAGAGATGAAAGATCCTTTGGTTCATAAGGGTGACGACTGGGTGTTCATTCCTTATGCATGAGATGTGCTGCCCTCAAACCTTGTTATGACATGGGCATATTACCTGCCTGATGTGAAAAAAAGAAAAAGATAGGACAGTGATGCAGTTTCTGTGCTAGGAAGTGGTTTTATGATGTGTGTGTGAAAGCAGAAGGGCCTTGCAAGAACCAGTAATAATTTTTGGAGCTCACTGCATAATGCTAAGCCTTGCATTAAGATGACCCACAGAAGAGCAACTGGTTCCCTATAGAGTCAGAGATATATTACCTGCTCAAAAAGGCAGATAGATTTGCAGAAGATAATCCAATTTTACCACCCTCAAAACAAAACAAAAAACTTCTTTGGATACTAATAAGAACAAATTTAACTGTAAAGATTGTTTTAGACAACTGGGATTTTCACTGTTAGTTTTCTTGATGTGGTAAGGGGTTTGTAACCATGTTGGCCAGATGAAATGACAAGCTTTGGGGCTTTCTCAAGTTTCTAGCACCCATGGTATGGGGAGGAATGCAGGTGAAGCTAGAGAAAACAGATGTGGGCATTTGGGTCTTTTTTTTTTTTTTTTTTTTGACAGGGGTATTCTTCACAATCTTTTTTTGTTTCTACCTAGAATTTTCTGTAATACAAAGCTAAAAATACTTAGATCCAAGGGTTAAGAGCATGTCACACAAGGAGAGGTGTGCCCTGGGATCTGTGGTCCTGCAAGCAGCAGACAGGGCTGGAAAGCATAGTGAGCATGGACAGAGGCTGGAAGAGACGGGCTTCTCTCTTTACATTCTGCTAGCCTCCCTCTAGCTTCCCTGATGCTTTTCTGGGAGGGAGATTCTCTTTCCTCCTTTTCCTGGAGTTCTGCTTCCCTTCTGCTTTGGGCACAGTGGGTCATGACCAGCACAACAATGTGGGCAAGCTCTTATACAAACATGGCTGGTCTCAGGCCTTACTGGTCCAGCTCCTTTTTGTCATCCTTGAAGCTTGGCTGCCTTCCCTCCAGGGGAATGGGGTGATCGCCTCAGTCTTTTTTTCTGCTACTCAGAATCAAACTCAGGACCCTGTTCTTGCCAGGCAGGTTCTATGGCACAGAGCTAACTCTCTGGCCTATCTCCTCAGTCTTTATAGCAAACATTCAGGTTACAGGACTTCCCTAATGAAACCATCACGATTAACAACAAACATCATCAACATCAAATTTGTTTGGTCTGATGAAATCATTAAGGGTCAGACTCTCAGTGTGGTATCTCAGATCTCATTTTCCAAAGGCCACTGACTGGCAGCTGATAAACTGCTTGTTATTTGGTAAATTATTTTCAAAACTATGTCTTAAATACTTACAATCTTTGCATTCATTCCAGCATCCACTAGGTCATACCTGCGGCCTCACATTACTGTGTATTCATTCCAGCATCCACTAGGTCATACCTGCGGCCTCACATTACTGTGAGTGGCCAGCCTCTAAAGACACATCGTTGCCATTCTCTGGTTAACAGACCAATAAAACTTAGTTGGCTCTTTTATTCCTGTAGTTTTTTTCCCTTGGAAGTAAGGTAGGTAATGTTTGCCTGTGAGACTGGGAATACTTACTTCTCCAGGACAGCTGGGGTGAAGAGAATGTGCAGAGGCCACTGTACTTTGTAGGAAAGGCCCAGGGCTGCCCAACCAGATGCAGGGGCTTCCCGAGGTGAAGTTTCCCTAGAAGGCCCTTCTCTTGGCTGAAGACCATCTAGGATCAAGAAGAGGAATAAGGAACGACAATTTGGCTGATCTAGAATCAGGCTTAATGAGGTGAGCAACACTCATGATGAGCTCCCTGGAGTCTGCGGCATCAGCATAAGAGGACTCACAGGCAGTGGGCAGGGAGTCACTGGGAAGCTTTCTTGAGAGGGCATCAGAGATTCTGCTTCAGCACTGGAGCTGGAGCTGGGAGAAAAGGGCCATTTCGTAGCAGCCTGCTTCCCTACAAACACCATGACCTGGGCATCTCACCTGATTTCTCTAGGTTTCCAAGCCGCCCATTTTTCCTATACACAACTGCAGGGTTGAATTGGATGCTTTCTAACATCTAAAATGATAATTACCTGATGTCTGTGGGAACAGACAGAAGCAGAGACAGGAAAAGCAATGTGACCAGAGAAGCAGAAAGGTACACAGAAAGGCAAACCTTTGTGCTCTTTGCCATGAAACTCGATGGTCAAGTGCAACAGAGGGAGAAGGTTGTCGTCATCCAGCAATACCTTGTGTGCTGACTGCTGAAAGGCCACGTTTACATCTGCAAAGAAAGCACACAGGCTGATGGAAGGCTGGTGGTAGGACACAGCAGACAGCTGTTGCTTCTGCTTGGTCATCATTAATTTCTTCTTCCTCTTGCTGGTAAAAGTGCTGTGGAGAACCGTGTTGCCCTGGATGCTCAGGGTGCTTGGCACTGTGGCCTGGTTCTAGGACAGGCTGGTGTGCAAGGTGGCTTGCTAGGACATCACACTGTCTTGCTACTCTAGTTCAGGCCAATCTAGGGGCTCTATTTAGATATTTTTCAAATAGTGGCACTATTCTTGTGAAATTAGCAGGCACTTAGTGGGCTGGAGCTTATTGGGTTATGACTCAGAATGGGCCTGAGAAGAAAGACAGCTGCAAAGGACGGAAAGAGGTACAACAGGCAGGAGAGCCACAGGAGAGCTATTGCACCTCAGGGCTTTCCAGTTAAAATCAGAGTGTTCTTTCATTTCTTGTTCTCAGTGTATGTGAGTTTGAACTAGATTTTCTCTCTTCTCTTGTCCTCTTGTCATTTCTCCCACATGTGTCTGTCTGTGTCTCTGCTTCTGCCCTCTCCCCTGCATCTGTGTCTCTGTCCCTGTCTGTGCTGGGAATCCAGCCCAGGTTATCACACATGCTAGGCAAACATTCTACTGTTAAGCTATAGTCTTGAATTGGGTTTTCTTACATCTGCCACCAAAAAAATACAATTACAGTAGACATATATTGTTTCATTGAGTTGGGTGGGGTGTCCTTTCATTTCTTTTTATCTTTTCATTTTCTTTTTGGTTCTGATCTTTACCCAGCCCTCTTCATATAGTCTGAACGGGAACAGCCATTAGCTGTAGGATGGACACTTTGCTGAACCAAGCCTGTCCTAGTGTCTGACCTCTTTATTAATACAAAGTAAGCACGTGACCCAGACTGAACCAAATCAAAACCCTTTCCTACAGTTCTTTATTTTGCTATCAGAGAGATCAGGTCTGGTTCCTTTAGATACTAGGGGAGGCATGTTTGGATGGTCCTAGGTCAGCAGAGTACTGGAGACACAGATACTAGGCAGGAGAATTCTCATAATATCTAAGTTCTTTATTTCAGCTGTTTAAGGCCTAGTTATATTCCTGTCTCACTTGAGTTTTAGTTAAAATAGGAAATAAATTCTCCTTTTTAAACTAGATTATCTCAGAATGAAATGCCTATAGCCCTATAAGAAAGATGTATTATATATGATGAGATGAAACAGCTGGTTTGAGGCCTGTACCAATTCATCCACAAAGAACCACCAGGCAAGGTGCTGCTACTGGCCACAGTGTAAAGCTGACTTGCAAGTCCTCCGCCTCTGTGCGTGCTGCTCTGTGGCTCACCAGGCTACTCACATGGAGAATGGACCTAAGAGCAATAGCTGCAGCCAGAGAGCACCCTGCGACTACAATAATCTAGACATTCTCAGGGCCACAGGAATATTACCATGCTCGGTCACGGCAGTGGGTGGCGTTTTTAACATGTGCTGAGCAGTGTCAATGAAGGCCTGAAACAGTTCTCCTCGTCCCAGAAGGTAAAAGTCTTTAATGATCTGAGGAAAGAATTTCAGATTACAAATCGGTAAAACAGGGCCAGAGGTCTTTGCTATCCCAAGGGAATGAGACACATAACTTCAATCTTAGAGGTGTGAAGGTCACAAGCATTTGGCATTTCAAAAAGGCATGGGAGCAGCTCTTCACAGGATGACTATTTTCTGTTTGCTACCATTTAATAAATAGCAACATAGCTATATTATATAGCAGAGTAAACTATCATATTACAGGCTGTCAGTAGCACAAACTATTGTCTGTTCACTTGAGTCTCTGAAGTCTAGGTTTAGGCAATTAGCACTCTCAGAAAAGGTTACAGAATGTAAGTTTGTGTCTGCCACCACCAGTGTTAGAATTAAAAGTGGGCCAGGGCTATAGCTCAGTGGCACAAGTTTGATTCCTGTTACCAATCTCCCTAACCCCCACCCAAAAAATCCCCTAAAAACTAAAGAGTTACTACCTTTAGCTGACCCAGCAGATCTGACTCTTCTACCATCAGTTTCCAGAGATGCTGTGAAAACAACCAACAGAAGTTCATTACAACAGTGTCTGCCTGGCAAGTGGGTGGTCCTAAGTTCAATTCCTAGTAAACCCCCCCTCCCAAAGAAAGAAGTTCATTACAATGAAAAGAAAAATTATGTTTCGGTACAAATTTACACATGATTGATTCATTTACACCCAGTATATGTAGATAACTTAACAGTAAACAAAACCATGTAAGATATATTTTGAAATTAGTGGTAATAGCTGCATAACATAGTGAATACAGTACAAGCCACTGACTTATATGCTATTTCAGATGTAGAAGAGGCATTTGATAAGGCCCAGTATCAGCTCATCATAATAACTAGAAGCTGGGCACAAATTGAAGGCTAGCCTAGAATAACACATTAAGACCCCACCTGAAAAAACAAACAAATCAAGAACAACAACAACAAACTATGAACAAATTAAGAAGAGAAAGATCATACCTCACATAATAAAGACCAAATTTTTAATGACAATGATTGCCATTATATTGAAGAGGAAAATTGAAAGCTTTCTAAGACTCACAACACAAGGATGTCCACTTTCAGTCTTATTCAACATATAAATTCTAACCAGAGCAATCATGTAAGAAAAATAATGGGATTCCAAACTTAGTTTCTGCACACTAAAGGGAACTAGCAACCTGGTGAAGAAAGAAAAAAAAAAAAAAAAATCTATAGAATGACATAAAATACTTTCAAACCATACACCTGACAAGGGGTTAGTATCTAGAACATACAAGTCAGTCCAAAACCTCAAGAGGAAACCCCAAAAAACAAATTTAAAATGGGGAATAAATCTACATTGATATTTTCAAAAAAAAAGACATATAAGTGGATAATAGGCACATGAAAAATGCTCAACATTACTAGTTATCAGAGGCATGCACATTAAAGTCATAATAAGAATCACCATTCCCAGTAAGAATGGTTATCACTAAAGAGACTGAGGGCAATGAAGATGTGGAGAAGGGCAACTCTTGCAACTGCTGGGAATAAAATTAGTATGGTCACTAAGGAAGACAATATGGAAGTCCTCCAAACACTGACCATATATATTTTTTAATTTTAATTTTTTTTTTCTTGTTTCAGAACTTTTGTTTGTTTATTTATTTTTGTGGCCAGCTCAGCCTACGCTGAGGGCTGGGCTGGTGCAGCATGTGGTGCCAGGGATCAAACCGCGGTCCCTGCAGCCACCCAAGCTTTCCTAAGCAGGTGCTTTAGACCACTGAGCCATCCTGCCAGGCCCCAACACTGACCATATTGATAACATATGAGCCAGCAAACCCACTCCTGGGAATATAAAAGGAAATGAAATCAGCCTGCCACAGAGGCTTCCACACTCCATTTACTGCTCTCATGTTAGCCACCAGAGTCAAAAAATGGAAATCACTTAAGATGTTTATCAGTTGATGATTAATGAAAAATGTGGCACAGACAATTGGAATACTATTGAGCCATTCAAAAGAATAAAATTCTGTCATTTGCAGCAACATGAATTAAACAATACTATTATGTTAGGTAAAATAAGCCGGACACAGAAAGACAAGTACTTCATAATTACAGTCAAATATGGAATCTGAAAAAGCTCATTTCCTGTAACACAAGAGGACAATGTTGGTCACTAGAGGGAGGGAGAGTGGGGGTTGGGTGGGGGCGGATGGGGCCAAGTTGAACAGTAAGTTACATTAGAAACAAGGAGTTAGGATATGCTATTATACCGAGAATAGAAATAATAATGTACCGTGAATTTAAAAAATAAGGATTCTGAAAAATTTTGCCATAAAGAAATGTTTGACCTGAATCGCATATTATGCAACATATACAGGTATTGAAACATTTTATGGTATCCCATTAAGTGTACAAATTTTTATGTCTGGTGGTTTTATTAATTATTATTAATAATAATTATTATTTTGAGACAGGGTCCAGATATGCAGTTCAGGCTGGCCTTGAGCTCACATTTGTAGCCCAGGCTGGTCCTGAACTTGCACCAATCCTCCTGCCTCAGCCTCCCAAGTGCTGGGATTACAGGTGTGTGCCACCATGCCCGGCTCTATTATTATTTTTTTTCTGTGTGCATGTGTGTGGTACTGGAGATTAAACCCAAGGCTTTGCACATACTAGTTGAGTCTGCTATGACTGAAATATATTCTTTTTTTTTTTTTTTT
>PVJA010004045.1:44832-56710 GCA_004027025.1 Myocastor coypus | reverse complement strand
CAGGCTGGCCCTGAATTTATGATCTTACTGCCTCAGTTGCTGGGAGTACAGGTGCACAACACTGTACCCAGCAACTTTATTTTTTTCACTTTAAAAAAATTCATTTATTTTTTTATTTGGTACAGGGTCTCACTACACAGTTTGGACTCATAGTGATTTTCCTGTGTCAGCCTTCCCAGCATTGGGATTATAGGCATGCACCACCATGCCCAATGCCATGGTGTGTCCGGGGTTCCTTGGAGCTGGCACGCCATGTAGTACTGGGGTTTGAATCTGGGTCCTTACCATTGCCAGGCAGGTACTTAGACCACCAAGCTATCTCCCCAGCCCCCAACTTTCTTTTTATATGTCACTTTTTTTTTTTTTTTTTTTTTTTGAGACTAGAGATGTAGTTCATCAGTAGAACATAAGGCCCTGGGTTTTATCCCCAGCACTACCAAAAATAAAAATTCTATAAATTTTTTAAGTTAAAAGAAATAAAGAGGCTAAATTAAAGAAAATTTAGATAAAATGTGAAATAAAATGTAAATAACCATAGACAAGATATTTTTAAACATGGGCAAGTACATAGGAAATGCCAAAATTATTTTAAAAAGAAATGTTTTATGTCAATAGGCTTTAAATAAGACAGATGGAAATTGTCCCTTCTAAAAGAAATGTAGCTCGAGCCTGGAAGTATGGCTCAGTGGTCTAAAGCGCCTGCTTAGGAAAGCTTGGGCAGCTTCAGGGATCGCAGTTCAATCCCTGGCACCACATGCTGTGCCAGCCCTGCACTCAGCGCAGGCTGAGCCGGCTATAAAAATAAATAAACAAACAAAAGTTCTGAAACAAGAAAAAAAAAAAAAGTAGCTCAATGAACCAGTTAAAGTTCAATGAAACTTTAAGTAACATTTGCTGTTTTATACAAGTTATTCTAAAAAATAGAAAAGAACAAAAGCTGTGCAGCTCATTTTATAAAGCTTCTATAATTTTTATTTCAACACTAAGAATAAAATGGGAAAAGAAAAATCTTATTTTATTAATCCACACAGATGAAAAAATTCTAGATATTATTTTGGCTAAACAAATCCAGTAGTACATTAAAAAATAATCACAATTGAATATAGCTTTTCTCAGGAAGACTCAACATCTGAAAAATATAACCAGAATTTCAATATGAACAGGCAAAAACAAAATAGAAAAAAGGGCTCAACATAAGAAATCACACCTTCATTGGTACCAAAGGGGCACATGGTAAGTCAAGATTATTTTCATGCATCTGGTATAGTCTCACTATGCAGCTTGACTCATAGTAATCCTCCTGTTTTCAGCCTCTCCAGTGCTGGGATTACAGGAGTGTAACACCATGCCCGGTCTCACTTGGTGGGTAACCAGCATGTCCAGGAGTGGGGTCGGCACAGCATGTGGTGCTGGGGATTGAAACCTGGTCCCTGCATTTGCCTCTGCAAGCACTTAGACCCCTGAGCTATCTCATCAGATCTTCAAGATTATTTATTTTGTCTTTTTTTAAGTGTATTTTAGGGAAGGGTCTACAGGGTGTTCAAGGTCTCACTCATAGTAATCCGCCTGTTTATAGCCTCCCAAGAGGTGGGATTACAGATGTGTACCACCATGTATAATTTCAGAACAAACGTGGTTTCCTTTACTGATCACTATTTCAAAAAATCCTCAGTACCAGACAGCTGTTATGTGGACACAGAATAACACCTTAAAATGAACATGAAGTATCATTTCACCATATTTTTCATGGGCAAGCAAATAACCAAATGATCTAAAGACATGCTCATTAAAAATTTCAAGTCACTACCTCACCTCAGTCTACACCTTCAATGAAGCAGGTGCCTTTCTAAAAGGGGTGATATCTTCAAGTCCTTCCATCATTTTTATTAACTCTATTTCTGCCTTTTTACCATTTTTGTTACAATTGTTTGGATAAAATAAAGTAGGAAAGTAAATTTTTATTATATGTCAAGTATGAAAATTGGTTGTTTTGGTGAAATTCTGAAATGAATATATTGATAGATATTATTTTCAGTTTTGTTAAAAATGATAGACAAAAGAAAGCTCAGAACTCTTTGACACTTCTTAGAATTGAAAGATACTTTTGAGGGAGATTTCTGTAACATCCTATAGCAATGAAAGAAAGCATTCTGAGAAAGCAAAGTTGGGAGTGTTCTACAAATGTTTGTAAATGTGTGTCACATTTATCCCTTTGAGATATCACTTCCCCTCCTTTTAAATTTTCTTTCCCTTTTTTTTTTTATCTTTTTGAGAAAAGTTTTCATTATGCAGTTCAGGCTGTTCTTGAGCTCACTTTGTAGGTGAGGCTGGTCTTGAACTTGCAACAATAGGCAAGGGCTGGGATAGGCATTTACCACATCTGGCTTAATTTTCAAAAGTAACTGTTGGCCCTTAAGTCAGTGGAAAAGTAACTAAAATATTCCCTTAAACAAATACACATTTACAGACCAAAATTTGGAGAAAAAGAAGGGCTACAAGGGTAGCCAATATTTTGGCCCTAGCCCTTCAAGATAAGTGAGGACTCAGGACATAAGAGAACCTGTGCTATAATATCCTATTACTCAGTGGTTTCCCAAATTTTCTGTTCAAGATTATGGGGCTACAGAGGAAAGGGATTGAGGATATACAGTGTGCCTAAGGAGAGTAACCTAGAGTCACTGTACATGGTTTCAAAGTAAACCCTGAGGGGACTTGACTGACCTTGGGAGATACAAAAGTTACATGTTTTGTTATATAGGTCTTGCTTTAACTTGCCCTTAACCACCCAGCAGAAAAGTTTAACCACGAGGCGCAAAACGTAAAGCTAGATTAGTATGCTGGGCTGTAAAAGGTTTAAATCAAACCTTTCAACATTGCCAGTTTTGCCAATGACCCACTGCAATTATGGAACATTGGATTATGTATACAACTACTTTCTCTTAGTTCAATGGGAAGAAATTTTTTGTACCAGTAATGATTAGAAAAATTACATCTACACCCTATGCTCTGTGTAACTACTAGGACAACAATATGCACTGTATCAAATACTGGAAATGTATTACTAACATGTTTTGAAACTGTCACATTGTTATTTCTTCCTTTTTTTTGTTCTTATTAAATGCAATAAAATAAAATAAAAATAAATAAATATTACCTTAAACAGATGGAATGAAAACTTAAACTGTTAAATGGGAGGCATAATAATACATATCTTTCATTTGTTGACGCTTAAAAAGATAAAGCATGTAAAGCCTATTTGTTACTATAATGGTCACTGTAAAATTCTGGAGTATTTAAGTTTATCATATTAAAGTAACAAGTAATTTTAAGTTTGCTGAGTTTTTTTTTTTTTTTTTGGTGGGACTGAGGTTCAAACTCACGACCTTGCACTTGCCAGGCAGGCACTTGTGCCATGGAGCTATCTCCCCAGCCCCAGTTTTTTTGTTTTTTGTTTTTTTTTTTCTCAGTATTTGGGTTTGCACTCAGAGCTTCTGTGCTAAGTACATAAATTCTAAGACATGGTCTTGTTAAGTTTCCCTGAGGCAAGAGGACTTCTAAGTTCAAGGCCAGCTTGAACTACATAGTGAACACTGTCTCAGAAAACCAAAAACAAACAACCTAGGATACTAAGGGAGTTCAAGGCCAGGCCTAAACTGCATAGTAAAATTCTGTCTCAAAAAGAAAAACAAACAAAACAACAAACCTCAGCCACAGTGCTTCGAATACCATCCACCACCTGCTCAAAATCCACTAAGCTGAAGAGAGGCTGCTGCTTTAGCCGATGGAGCTCAGCAGCAAATGTGTCCTCTTGGTTCTTCAAAATGGACCCTGTAAGAAGAGAAAAGCTCCATCACAGGAAGACGGGCTTGCCAGGTTAGGCAAGGTGTGTGGAGAGGCAGTAGCTTCTGCTTCCTCTGGACCACATGGAGTTATGTGAGAAGAGCCTCTGCACTTCCAGCTCTTGATCAATTAGAACCCTACCTTTTCTCATCAGAGTCACATTCTGGTTCTCAAACATCTGCACAGACTCTCCAACGAAGAGGATTTTTTCAGCAACCCTCACTGGAATATAAGATGGCAAAATCTCCACCCGCAGGGAAAACTGCTTGAGAGAGGGTGCTAGCATGTTCTCTTCCTCAATCAGACGCTAAGAAGGAAATGACACTCCTCAGAGATCAAACATGAAGTAAGGAAAGGAAAATGGGGAAATGCCTGGTTACTCCCCTAAGCTATGGTTTCTATTTTTTAAAAGCAGGGACTGTACATCTGAACATGCACAATTCTTAATCCACAGTTGTTAAAAAGATGGATTTCATTCTTGGGCAGCAGAGTGGGCAGAGTGGATTTTTGAACCCTGACTAAGTCCTCCTTATGTTTGCTGTGTGAAGCATGGACCATGTGTCAGCTTCTTTACTCGCACAATGCAAGAGCTGCTCTTTTGCCAGGTCCCTGCCTGTTTACTCTGCTGCTATTGCCCAGGCCTCTCCTAAACCACTCACTTTTCCTCTTATTCTATAGTGTAGAACATTTTTCTGAGACAGTTGCATTTTTGTGGTATCAATGAATATAACAGTCTTAATGTTTTCAGGTCACAGACCTCTCTGGAAATTATAAAAGTTCTGTACTGTCTAGGCAAATGCATAGGCATTATAACATTTTGAGAACCTCCTGAATCCAATGGCCCTCAGGTTAAAACTTCTGAGCTATATGCTAGTGACATCATGTTCAGTTGTATGTATGTATGTATGTGTGTATGTATGAATGTATGTATGTATGTATGTATGTATGTACATAGAACCAGGGATTGAATTCAAGCCCTTAGGCTTATCAGGCAAGTGCTTATTTTACTGAGCTATCTCCGCAGCCCCTATTACTGGTTTTTTGAAGCAGTATCTCTTTATGCAATTCAGACTGACCCAGCCTGAACTGTATAGCAAGATCCTGTCTCAAAAACAAAACAAAACAGAAAAAAAAAAAAAAAAAGTCCATGAAAGGTGCCAGGCTTTGATGGACAGAGGAGAGATCAGCAAAAGATAATTAGCTGTAAGCACTGCTGACTTCTGGTGGAGAATTCTAGGTGGCTTGCTGAGCTCTCACCAAGTCCTGGAGCTCTCGCAGTTGCTTTCCTGTCAGTCCCCCAATGCCCAGGTCCTCCTCCTCATCTTCTGGCTGGGCACTGATATTGCCAGAAGATGGACCCTGTTTGATAAAGAACTCCTCATACTGATCCAAGAGAAGTCCATGAAGCATCCAGGCTGAGAGCTGCTTATACATGACCCCATGACACACTGCTAAGACTCTGAGGGAGAGAAACAAGAACTTTAGAACTTCAGAGAATAATGAACCTCACCAATGCTGCATATTTTATTAAGGAACTTGCCTTCCACCAGGTTTACATTTTATTTAGTGCAGTGGTTCTCAACCTTTCTAATGCCGTGACCCCACAGTACAATTCTTCATGTTGTGGTGACCCCAAACCAAAAAAATAATTTTGGTGGCTACTTCAAAACTGTAATTTTGGTAGTTATGATTTCCAATGGCTTTAGGCAACCCCTGGTCATTCGACCCCGACTGGGGTCGCAACACACAGGTTGAGAACCACTGATCTTCTGGTAATTTTTTAATTTCTTGATATAGTAGACAACAATGCAGTGAACACAACTTGTACCTAGAGTTATTTCCTTCTTTTAAATAATTTTATTAGGAAAAAATTCCTGAATGTCATTATAGGATTATTAAACACAAATACTTTTAAGAATGATCATGTGAAAACACTGGAACTCCCAGGACAAGAATAATGAGCTCTGGAAGCTAACAAGGACTGTCCAGAGGTAACTCGGCAGCTAATCCTGATTTTGAAACTCCAATTTTTTTTTTTTTTTTTTTTTCAGGCAGGACCGGGATTTGAACTCATTACTTTGCACTTGTCTGAATGCACAACCTTGTACTTGCCAGACATACAGTTGTGCCACAGAGCTATCTAATCCTGATTTTGATACTTCACTTTACAACCGTCTTCTGCAATACCTGAGCCACCATTAAGGATTACATGGGTTTCTTTGCTCACAGAGCATTTAAATTCTGGTCATGATTCTTCCAAAGGAAGCTGGAGGTGAACTGAAAATATGACACCTGAGAAGTCAAGTCATTTGACGTCTCCCCTCACCCCAACCCTGAATTAAGCCATAGCATACTTTTCTAGTGCACTTCGAACAGGAGGCAGACCCCCACAGCTATGCTTGTAGACTGTCTCCAGGATCTGACAGCCATGAATCTGTAGAAAATACAGCCTTGTTAAATTGGATTCTTTTTAACAGTTCAGTGAATGTATACTCATAGTCTGTATTCTAAGAGGGGATGATTCAGTAGAGAATGGAGATAAACTGTCTTATAACATTTCCACATTGTGGTTCCCAAAGACTGAGCCCTTCTGCTAGCATCATGAGTATCACCTCTGGACTCAGTAGAGTGCAGACTTGGGCACAGTCTGTCTGTACCAATCCTTCCAGAGAGTCTGACACATAGCAAAGCGCATGGGAACAAGTGCACCAATGAAATCAGAAGCACTTACAGTTAGGATTTCAAACCCAAAGAGCTCGCTTTTTCTGGTTTAGGCCCAATTCATACTTTCTGACAAATTCACTGCCTCTATGTCCTTCATGCTTTTTTAAAAAGCATCATTTATATAACATAAAGCCTATTCTAATTATTTAACTTCTTAATTAAATAGCACTGTGTAGCTATCACCATAATCCAGTTTCATAACATCCCATCATTCCTATCAGAATCTTTGTGCTTCTTTACAGTAAGTTCATTTTCACATCTTAACCACCTCAAATTTCAGCCTCAGCACACTAGTTTCTCTATCATGATTCTGTGGGAAGATTCACCCACATGCAATCCCACTCTTCATTTTTCACTCTCCTTCCCGTAGCCCATGTAAACTAAAGTCAACTAAGCTGTGCAGCTGGGCAGGTAACCCTATGCTCTCACTACTAACTCTAGTCACCTAGAACATCCCTTTCTACTTAGAGAACAAGTCCCTTTCCACTTAAATGATCTAGTGTAATACATGATCTAGAGCAGTCTTTGAAAGTTTGAGTAGGTATGGGTTTATACCCCAGCTCTCCCATTTACTCCACCTGTGTGAACCTGTCATAGCCAAGTGCCTGCTACACTCAAAGAGGACAATGATGAAGCTGCATATGTCACTTGATAGGTGCAATCTATTTTGAAGGGCCATGGATAGCTCCCTCCAAGTTCTGAGTATAACATGAATGTAGCAGAGTATTTTAAATTTCCTTGTCACTGAACAAATTTAGCAATGTGACAAATTAACTGGTTAAATAATTGTGTTCATTAGGGTGCACATTATTTTATTTATTTTTTATTTTAATTACATATATATGTGTATCTATCTATCTATCTATCTATCTATCTATCTATCTATTTTTTTTAAATGTATTTGATACAGGCTCTCAATACACAGTTCAGCCTGATAGTGATCCTCCTGTTTTCAGCTTCCCCAGTGCTGGGATTATAGGTATGCACCACCATGCCCAAACTCAGCACACCTGGGGGCGAGGTGGGCATGGCATTCTTGTGCTTGCCTAAGCAGGTGCTTACATCGCTGAGCTCACTGGCCCAGAATGCGCATTCTTAGTAAGTTAAGGCACATATATAAGAATTAAAAAACATGGAGACTAGAGCTAAACATTATTTAACTCATTTGTCCATTTGGTCCAATTATGGACTGATATAGGAGAGCAGGTTCTTTTGACACTAAATCTAAAAGCATTTATTCTTTACAGCAATCAACTATACCTAAAGAAAACATGCTGCTCATAATGGGGACTCTAAATTTTTAATGTGTATGATGAAAGTTTATAATAAGAATAGAGTATCTGGGCTAGGGATATAGCTCAGCACTGTAAGCGCCTGCCTGGCAAGTGCAAGGTTCAGAGTTCCATCCCCAGTACCACACACACAAAAAAAGAATAGAGTATCTGGGTTTTACCTAGTGATTTCATAATTCCTAGAAAATGGCTAGCACCTTAACAAAGGGAGCCATGGAACCTGGAAAATCAGTCACAGGTGTGTAAGGTGGGACTAAGCCTCAATGCCTAAAGCAAACAAGTTACCTCAGTGCTGAGATAAGCATCCTGACTGGTTAATGTTGGCTATAGTCACTAGGCAACCTGTGTCACGTGTTATTAACTTGGCAAAAGGTATAAATAAATGTAGGTTTCATTGTGCTGGTGTGTGAGTCCTGCCCATCAGGCAGACTACCGACCACATAGTCTAGCTTTTGTCTTTTTGTCTATCTTTCTCATTCCTCTCACCATGTCTCCCTGGAACCGTTCGCAATAAGACCAACGGATCCCTACACTTAACCATAAACCTACTACCTATTTCTTTTTTTTTTCCTACTACCTATTTCTAAGGACTATCTGTTTTGTTTTGTTTTTTTAACCAGGAGTCAAACTTAGGCCCTAGCACCTGTATTTCTTTTTACCAGAACAAAAAGGAAAAGGAAATTTCTTACCTTTTGACTTTTAATTTGCTCTACTACAACCATCACAGAGGGAAAAAGGAGTTGGAACTGCAATGTAAATAATAAGTAAAGGTATATAATCAAATGTGGTGAAAAAACAAACTCAGGAAATGCTTTTGCTTCTATATAGCCCAACTTAAGATAAATGGTAATACTCTGAACAGTCTGTGTAGCTTGGAAACAAACAGGAAGAGATGGTGAACAGAATATTTCTGTTTTTGAGGCTGGCATAATTGTCAATATTGATGTCATTAAAAGAGCATTAAGGGCCAGCCAAATAGCTCAGTGGATTAAACAGCCTGCAAGCAAGCGCAGGAGCCATGGGTTCAATCCCAGACCTGCTGTGCTGGCCCCGACCCCAGGTCAAGCTGAGACAGCAACTGAGACTGGGCGTGGTGGTGCACACCTATAGTCCCAGCTCTTGGGAGGCTGTAAACAGGTGGATCACTACAAGTCCAATCTAGTAGTGAGATCCTGAACACCCTGTAGACCCTTCCCTAAAATAAAATAAAATAAATAAAATGAGCATTACTATAAGATGCAACTGTTCAATTAGAAAGTCTTAAGTGGTTCAGATCTAGTAAAGTATACAAAAGGCATACAATGGAAAATACTGGGCTCTGAATAATGCCTCAGAAAGTGTCATAACTTAAGTCATTCTAGCAATATCAATGAATTCCAAAGCATATCATACCTGATCTAAGGAGTAATTGACATGTGATATGGAGAGATGGGGGTCAGCCAGGAACTGTAATGAAAAACAAAATCTGATTAGCGTTCCACTCAAAATACCTGTCCCAGTCTGAGCTATGAGAACAAAAAGAATCTGAGAATGGGCTTGGTATTAGTTCTAGGCTATAACAAACTGATAACTTATATGTTATTATTATACTTTAGGTGATTATTAAAAAACCATGATCTATAAACAATTTTGATTTTGGCTTGGGCCATCACGGACAGTACACTGTACCTGCTCTAGTCACATTTAAACATAGCTAAGTCTTACCTACTTGACCTTACCAAAGGTTAATTTCAGAACATACTCTAATCTGCTGGCCCAGAGGTATGACTTCCCACATCTTTCTTACCTCCTGTTCCAAATCAAGCAGGGCTTGACGATAAGGCTGCAAAACTGAATCTAGCCCTGTGCAGAAGGCCCTTAGGTAGATTCCATGTAACCCACCTTGACCCTGCTGAGATGGGTGGTGATCCTGAAATCAAACAAGGAAAAGTCAAGTTCTTAGATCAGGCCCTAAACCTAGGCTGCCATTATCACTGGAGGGATAAGGAGGAAGACATTATCCTCTATCAGTGGTACGTTTTCACTTAAATGATTCTATATCAAAGCAGTGCTTCAGTGAAAGGAAAATACAAACGAAGACAAAAATTTCTACATCTTATCTTAGGTTCTCAGAGTGCTGACACTACAAGCATGCGCCACTATGACCAGCTCCTTTTATTTTCTAAAATGTGGTATTTTAATTTTCTGAACAGTCCCTAGTTATAACCAGACAGACAGTACTCTCTATGGCATGAAGATTTTTCTACAATTTAATTCTAACTTTATTGTTCCCAGATTGAACCCCTTCAGTGGCTTTCTACTACCAAAAGGAATACCCAAATTCCTCTGGTCCATCTCCATTTCTCCAAAATTATCTTTCAGTTTCTAGCTGTATCTCCTCATTTTCAAACTCCCCATAGTTCACCAAATGTGCCTTGTTTATGTTTCTTAGTCATATGGAAACTGGATTTGTGATCTACTTATGACTGTGTACCTCACCATTCTGACAAACACCCATTGTTCCTACAGGACCCAGTGAAAACATTTCTCCACAAAGTCCTTTTTTTTCTCATTAGGGGATTAATAGCTTCTCCTTGCTGATTTAATAACATTTCTACTTAATGCTTGAATTGTATTTTTGTTCATTTTTAAACTTTATTTATTTATTTATCTATTTATTTATGTTATAGCAAACTCAACCTGCACTGGGGGTGGGGCTGGTGCAGCACATAGTGCCAGGGATCAAACCTCAGACCCTGCAGTTGCCTAAGCTTCCCTAAGCAGGCGCTTTAGATTGCTGAGCTATCTCTCCAGTCCTTATATATTTTTTTAAATTTTATTTATTTTTTTTCTTGTTTCAGAACTTTTGTTTGTTTATTTACTTATTTTTATGGCCAGCTCAGCCTGCCCTGAGGGCAGGGCTGGCACAGCATGTGGTACCGGGGATCGAACCGTGGTCCCTGCAGCTGCCCAAGCTTTCCTAAGCAAGCGCTTTAGACCACTGAGCTATCCTGCCAGGCCCGTTTCAGAACCTTTATTTGTTTATTCACTCATTTTTATGGCCAGCTCAGCCCACCCTGAGGGCAGGACTGGCGCAGCATGTGGTGCTGGGGATCGAACCGCAGTCCCTGAAGCCGCCCAAGCTTTCCCAAGCAGGCGCTTTAGACCACTGAGACATCCCGCCGGACCCCTAGTCCTTATATTTTTGTTTAGATGTCACCCTCAGTATAGAGTATGAGGTTTATAAAGGTAATGATGATACCTGACTCATCTTACTATCTCAGCTCTTAGCACAATCCTTTGAACCAGGTAAATATTTTAATTTTTTTTAATCTTGTAATTATTTATTTGGTACAGGGTGTTGCTACACAGCTTTGAATTTTTGTGATCCTCCTGTCTCAGTCTTCTCAGTGTTGGGGTTACAGGCGTGTGCCACCACACTTGGTTTTGGTGGCTGGCATGGTGCCACAGAGAATGCGCTACCATGGATCAAATCTGAATTCTCGTACTTGCCAGGCAAGCACTTAGCCTGCCAAGTTATCTCCCCATCCCAGGTAAATATTTTACTGAATAAAAAAGGAACTAAATCCTTCCTAACTTCCTATCTCCTGCTTGACTTAGCAATTCACCAAAGGATACATATCTAGTGGCTAATGTTGGAGGGCTTTGAGTTTATCATCAGGGGTTATATGCAAATATAACATCTTTTAGGAAGGCAGCAAGATTTTTTTTTTTTTTTTTTTTTTTGGTATGAGCTTCTTATGGAAGCTTATAGGGGCAACTGTGGTTTATGGCTGACTAGAGGCCATGAATAGGTTTTCTGGCTACTTACTGGTTTGGATGATCAAGCCCTGGAAGTAGTTGGCCGGTCATCAGAATTTGGCAACAAATATGGAAGGAGGCTTGGGCTCAAGGGTTAGAAAGCAGGGTATAGCTCAAGGATACTGGTAGCTCACAACCATACTAGGACTAGTATGGACACAAATGAGACAGAGCAGACTGGCTTACAGCCAGTCAATTTGTTCTTTTTTTTTTTTTTTTTT